>SJYV01030329.1:2081408-2102488 GCA_006410875.1 Neotragus pygmaeus | reverse complement strand
GGCACCTCGGGCGCCGGGCCGGGGGCCGAGGTCTCGCGTGGCCTGGGGACCCCGCCCCCGCCCGCGCTGGGAGTGGGTGGGGGCGCCGGAACTGCGCGGAGTGGGGAGGTGACCTGAGGAAGTCCTCGCCCAAGGGGCTTTGGCCAGGGGGCCTCGAGGGTGGCCGGCCGACTGGTTTAAAAAAAACAAACAGGTGATCCTGTAGCCAGGACCTTGGTGGAGAGAATGGCCCCGGGAACTGCTCCTAAAAAGTGATCGGCCTGAGGGGAAATGAGAAATCCCACGACAGGCTTTCCTGTGGGCTGACCCGGCTTCTCCCTCTGACGGTTTACCTGCTAGGAGCAGAGGCAGGTGCAGGCTCGCCTGTGAGGAACACGTGCCATTTTACAGTTTTAGGTATTTCCAGGCATCTTTATAGACAGAGGTGGTGTTTTCTAAAAGTGATACAAAGAATTTCGTGACAGGAAAAACCAACCAACGTGCGACAGTCTCACGAATGTGAGAAATCAATGGGAATACACTCTGTACTACTGCATTAGACTGGATTTAGAATTTTTTGTGTCAGAATTTGGATTAAAAGTTTGGGGGACCGCTGTACATTCTTCAGCTAAATTCAAATAATCATACTATTTTTATAAAAGTCCCTCTAATTCTGAATTGTTCAGTTAGTATTCTTACCAAGATTAATTTTTTTAAGCCATCAGTTATGTTTCGCACTTATTCCTCATTTCAATTGAAGGAAATGGAAGAAATAGGTATGATGTTACACGTACAAGATGTATACATTAATCGACTGTCCAGTCAGATTTCCATGGGCCACTCTAAATTATCTCATTCAAATTGCCATCCTTTTCCATGGCAACAGTGTGGCTTCAGTTACCACAGTACAACACAATTCATAAAGCCCGAGGTGCATCCACTAACCAGGAAAACAAGTGTTCTTACCACCCACCTAAACCCCTCCGAGCCCTCAGCATGAAACTCCAACTTTATTAAGACTCATAACGTAATTGTGAGGGACCAGGAAACGTGCCTACCAAGAATTGTCGTGGAATCAAGGGTCTAAAAGCTGAGAAAGAAAATGCATATAGGTCATCATTTCAGCCTATCTCCAGACAGAGCAACCCCTCAGTCACTCAGATGCTTAGAAATGTTGAAAAGATCCCAGATGTGTGTTTGATTTCAGGAGTCCTAGTAGAGCATATAAAAATAACAACATTCTCTGCTGTATGTTATATGAAAACAATCCAAAAGAATCTGCTAAAACCAGGCTGTATACATGTACTTTGGATGTGAAAGATATAAATTTAAAGGAAAACAGTAAACAAACATGAACTCAGTAGGGATGAAAAAAATAATGTGAAGACAGTTATTAAAATTGAGACTTCCTCTTAACGAAAATTTGGGTTCCTGATTCTTTAAAATACATGTCTACACTGTCAGTGTCATCGACTTGATGGACATGTGTTTGAGCAAATTCTGAGAGTTTTGGTAATGGACGTGGAAGCCTGGCGTTCCTGTAGTCCACGGGGTCACAGAGTCAAGACACGACTGAGCGACTGAACTGAACTGAACAGTGTGAGTACAACCAGTGAAGAATGCAGGAAAAGAAAAGGTTTGAATTGCTCATATGACTAGGATGGTGTCTGAGTTTTTTCTTTAATTTTGGTTTTCGTAAATCATATATTTGGATACTAACTATAATAATATTAAAAAAAAAACGAACATGGTATTTTGTGTTTCACTGATGCTTGGATTAGACTGGTCCCTGGGGAAACAAATCATGAAATGGAAGGGCCCCTCCTCTATAGGGGAGTGCCTTCCCAACCACCAGTCTGGAGGGACCCTAGCTCTCTTTTGTGTCTTTCTTATCTCTAACCTTGGTTCGCGCTTTACGGTTCGGGAATGACCTGCCTGCCGAGGGGGGAATAAAAACCTCAAAATGTTAAGAAAAGAATCTGCTGCTCTCGGAAGACTATTCTTTATGTCAGATTATTTTAAATCGACAGTTGTCTCTGTCATAAAAAATAATAAGAATTCATTTATAACCGTCTAGCTCTTCTGCTTATTAGCTGCAAGGCCTACAGAGCCAAACTGGCCTGTCTAAGCCTCCCTTTCCTCATCTATGAAGGTCCATACCTGTGCCATAGTGACTGGTGAGCTGTAAGAAAGAACAAATATGTACCTATACTTAGGTGGTTTATTAACTGTTGATCAAAGTAAAGTATTCATAATCCCACCGTTATCCTACTTCTCAGGAATTTTGTTAGGACACGGGGTCTTTATGACTCGGAATTGATGATAGTATAAGAAACCTCCTCAGGAGAAAGATAAGAGTGGAGGAATCAGAGGATTTTATTTACCAAATGGGGACTAGAGACAAACATATAATATCTTTGAGTCCAAACTCCTCATGTTGCAGATGAAGAAATTCAGGACAAGAAACCCGGTGTCTTATCCAAGGTCAAGCAGAAAGTCGATGGCAGAATTACAGCTGTGCTCCATCGTGTCTGGAGATGATCTTGTTTCTTCTGGCAATGTCTGGTAGGGGGAAGAAGAGAGAGTCTCAATTATGTTAAAGAACAATATATTAAATATATTTATAAAGAACTCTGATAATATTTTAAAGAACATAAGCAACCACCATAGTTGGGAAGGTGGAAAAAAATGGAAGCAAGTGAAGGGAATCGCTGAATTTATTACATGTATTGTACTTGAACCAATTACTATTGAAGTTCCCTGCTCCCCACTCTGAGAATAATCCTTATTATGTCTTTATTTCATATTGATTGGCATATTTTAAGTAGGTACTACATTCTCAGGCTATATTATCCTGAAGAAACCAAAGGGTGTGCCAGGAAAATCTCTCTCCACCCCTTCCCCCCACTCTGAAAGTCAAAGGCAGGCAAATGCACATATCTATAGTGGCTGCTTTGATAAGAAGGCTCAATCTACATTTAAAAGATGCATTCAGCCAAAAGGCCTACATGGTGCAGCACTCAGCCATCCCTGGGCTTTGAAAAATTGGGCTCCGGTTTAGTAATGCCTCTTTCTGATTCTCAAAATGATCCAATTCTCTCCCTCAAGCCATCTTTAGCGTATCGAGTATCTTTAAGTAGAAGTACTTGAAGTTCAATGTATTAACTGATCCCTGGGAGGTGAAATGACACAGTTGATTCAAAAGAAAGAGACCCCATCTAACTTTCGAGCACTCCTGTTTTTCGTTTGTTGCTTACATGGAACTTCAAATATTTCATGAAGCTGATCATTCTCTTCAACCAATGTTACATCCAAAGAATTGTCAAACAAATTAACATTTGTTACTATGACTTTTTAAAGCTACCTTATGACTTGATAGAAAGACTTCCTTTTTTCTTTTTTTGGTCAAAAGAAAAAAGCTCTTATGTTGGGAATGTAAAAAGAATTTCTGTAAAGCTTTTCTGAAAAGATGGACTCACTGCAGATTTCATTCAACTTGTTTTATTTTATGTTGCTCCTTTGCTTGAAAAAAGTCATTCCTTATACAGAAGGATAGAAGGATAAAGAAGGTTTGCAAAGAAGATCAATTCCATGAGGCCTAATGAGATCTGGGGTTTTTATCTTCAATTTGGGTTGTTTTTTCCACAGGCTTTTTTTTCTTTTCCCCAAAAAACACTAATTCCTTTCAAGGACTCTAAGCATTGTCCAACTCTATTGGTCCTGAAGGTTGCTATCACAAAGCTAGGACAGAGCTAAATTATTTTTTCTACCACATGGAGGCATTGAACAACCATGTGAATTTCAAATTTACCAAGATTTGATAAGAGTTGAAAGGTTTCTCAGGCAACAGCAAAAAGGTGGGTTTGATGTCGACAAATGACTGGCACTTAGTATGGAAGCATTCTTCCCAGTTTATAATTTAGCATCTCCTGTGAGGAACCTGTTCTCTAAACACACTAGCCTTCAGCCTCCTACACATTGATAACATAAGGCCACACTGTATTCGAACAAACTGGATTGCAGCTTGAGCAGGTTGGTCCATTCGTTTCTGAAACCTTTTCTTGAACAGAACACATTTCAGTTTCCTGAAATTTGGAGAGATGAAAGAGTACGGGAAAGTTATTTTTATTTCACACTCTTAAGTAGCTATTGTGAAACTCTTTTAAAAAGATCAACTTCCCCTCGGTTCCCTGGTGTAGCAGATTCAGTCAAGGATTCAGTTTTGAATCCAAAAGTTACCTCAGTAACTGCAAGGCCCAGAAGCAGTTGGCAGCAAAGATACCAGTGTGGACTTGCTAAGCCTTCTTGATGAGTTCTGTCTTTGCAGCAGACAGGACTCAAGTCTCAGCCCCAAATCAGTTAAACAGCAAATACACATCAACTGCCCCGTGTATACCGAGCACAGTGCCAGGTGCTGTGGTGGAAATAAAGCCTGAGAGGCATTCTCTGTGTGCTTCAGTTGCGTTGCCTCTTTGGGATACCTTGGAGTGTAGCTCGCCAGGCTCTTCTGCTCCTGGGATTCTTTCTCCAGGCAAGAACACTGGAGTGGTTGCCATTTCCTTCTCTAGGGGATCTTCCCGACCCAGGGATCAAACCCCAGTCTCCTGCTTGGCAGGCGGAATCTTTACCAGTGAGCCACCTGAGAAGCCCGTGCCTTCTTTCAGTACATTGTAAAAATCAAACCACTCTATCTTTAAATAACAAAAACAATATATGGAGGCAGAAAAACTCTGGAAGTTATTGGAGAGACCACGAGTAGACAAATTAGTTCAAGAGAAGTGAGTGGCGGCTGGAAGGGTGAAAAGAAGTCGCCTGGCATTTGCAGAGGGCGCCACGGTGAGCTGAGAAGCCCAGACTTCATCACAGGATCGAAGAACGAGAGAAAGACACTAGAGGCATTTTAGCCTAAGGGGTGTCGTAAGAAGATTAGTTTGATAGGAAAGCCAGGAAGAGGAAGAGGTCTGCAAACCAGCAGGAAGCCACTGGGGGAGACGGGGCTTAGGGGAGCTGCTCCCGAGTCCTAATTCTCTGCGCTCATTTTAATCAATCACGTTTAATGCTGAAGCTCTGGGAATTTAAAGCCCGCGATAGGCGAGAACACGTCTCTTTAGAAGTATTCTAGAACAGTGCTTGACATTTAGTAGGCATGCAGTACACAGCCATAGAGGGGAGACGACAGAGGATGAGGTGCTTGGATGGCGTCACCGAGTCGATGGACATGAGTCTGAGCAAGCTCCAGGCGTTGGCGATGGACAGGGAGGCCTGGCCTGCTGCAGTCCGTGGGGATGCAGAGTGAGACATGACTGGCGACTGAACTGACGCAGTCACAGCAGGCAGGGGGGACCTCATCCTCGGCGTTGATAGTGTCCTCTCCCCCTTCTCACTCCTCCTCCAGGGGCCCACGGTTCCCAGGCGCGGGATGACGCCATCAGGCTCTCAGTAAGGGACATGTTGGGTCTGTCTTGCTTTGCCCAGGAAAGCACACGTGGCCCCAGGGTGAGGCCTGAAACAACGCCTTGCCACCCCCCAGAAATGCTGGATGAGCTTTCCAAGGTCAGGCGACTGATTAGCCACAGAACTTTCCCTTGAAGGAATCCAAGTGGACTGTGGGGACTGGTGGCGTCCACATGGCTGCGCCTCACACATGGGGTGCCTGTGGGGACGCGCGCAGCCAGAGGGAACTTGCAAGGGTTGAGTGCGCCGCTGTTCTAGCCGGCCGGCACCGCTCTCCGTAGGCCGGGCCGGGTCATCCACTTCACAGACCGTCCGCCGCAGACATCAGGCCAGGCACAGACTCACCTCTCCAGCGTGTGTGTGTGCCCACGCACACCCCTTGCTTCCTGAATTACACTCACGGAATGGAAGACAACCTTTCATCTCACGGTGGAGTGGGGACCAATGTTGGCCCCACGTGACTCTGAAGCTAGAAGCAAACATCCTGGCTTGCCCTTCCTCATTCCTGACTTCAGTCTCCCTTAAAAGCCTCTTTAGGAAGAGACTTGTGGTTGCCAAGAGGGATGGAGTGGGAAGTTGGGGTCAGCAGATGGAAGTTTTAAAGTGTAAGATGGATGGACAACAAGATTCGCTGTATAGCACAGAGAATCTTCAAAGTCCTACGCGTGTGTGAGTCGCTCAGTCATCTCCACCTTGTTGTGACCCCATGGGCTGTAGCCCGCCAGGCCCCTCAGTCCATGGGATTCTCAAGGCAAGAATACTGGAGTGGGTTGCCTTGCCTCCTCCAGGGGATCTTCCTGACCCAGGCATCGAACCCCAGTCTCCCGCATTGCAGGCAGACTCTTTACCATCTGAGCCACCAGGGAAGACCTATGATAAACCATCATAGAAAAGAATATATTTCTTAAAAAAGGAATGTGTATGTATGAATACCTGAATCACTGTTCTGTACAGCAGTGATAAACGCAGCATTGTAAATCAGCCATGCCAGGTTTTCCCGTGGCCCCGACCTTCCCCGCAACTCCATTCCAGGGAGGAACACAGTTAAGGAACAAGCAGGCCTCTTCCCAGACCCACACTCCCTCTGATGGATAGTGACGTCTGGAAAGTTCTTCAGCCTGCCCAACTTTTGCTGCTGCCTAGGTAAAACTGGGATAATAAACCTGATTTCTGTCCTTTTTTTCATTTTTTATAGAAGTATAGTTGATGATTAGAAAAGACCCTGATGCTCGGAAAGATTGAGGGCAGGAGGAGAAGGGGATGAGATGGTTGAATGGCATCACCGACTCAATGGACATGAGCTTGAGCAAGCTCCAAGAGATGATGAAGGGCAGGGAAGCCTGGCGTGCTGTAGTCCATGGGGTCGCAAAGAGTTGGACACGACGGAGCGAGTGAGCAATAGTGTAGCTGATTTATAATGAGTCACTTTCTGCTGTACACCAGAGTGATTCAGATACACCCATTCTTTTTCATGGTGGTTTATCGAAGAATCTTGAATATGGCTCCCCTGTGCTATGCAGTAGGACCTTGTTGCTTATCCATATAAGTTTTTTTTTTTTTTAAGGTTAAATAAGAAACATCTATAAACTGCTTAGTCCAAGGCCTGGAATGACTAAAGTTATCATCGTTGAATCTAACATATTATTCTGGTCTAATTAGTATTCTTCAGGACTTAATCCAGCAACCTCAACTTTCTTTGGCTGTCCTAGAGTTAATAAATTAGAAGCACACGCAGCCAACCCTGTCCTTGTACACCGTTTTGGTTGCTTCCTGTCGCCAGGAGACACTGCTGTGGGGTCTGCCCCATTCTAGCTCGAGCCCAAGGCCGCATCCAGGGAGCTGCGTGGCCACCTGCTGAGTGGGGGGCATCGTAGCACGAGTCTGAGAGGCTGAACAAACAAGTAAGTCAGAAATCGTCTGAGTTTGCCCAGAAGCGCTCCTCTCTCTCAGGGAGTGAGTGAGAATGGCCGAGTATGTGACGCTCGCTCTTCAGTTGTTTGGAGAACATCAGGTGAAGGGTCATTCCAGAGGATTTGTGTCTCTTACATGGAATTCATTCTCTTTCTCTGTAGATGGCGGGTTAGTCCGGCCTCTTCAAAGTGTTAAATCAAGAAGTCTGAAAGGAAATTGGCGGTGGGCAAGCTGGGGTTTTCAAAGATGCTTGAAACGCAAGGAAGTGTCTCTGGAAAACAGTGGTGAAACCGTCTCACTGTGTACACGCTTCTCTGCTGTCAGACGTGCACACTGGATTCCCAGAAGCAATTACACCATCAGCAGCAGCAGTTTGGGTTTGTAAAGGTCTTTTTTTGCACCGTCTATGAGCTATTTAGGTTCCATCTGTTCTAATCAGAGATTTAGAACTGGGTAACTGGGGGGTAGTTCTAAATTTTTACTACATTACAGAGTTGAGAACATAACATTTTTTGAAAACAGATTTTTTTTTTTCCATATAATTGTATAGAAATTTGTATTCGGAAACCCTTCAACAATGGAAAAGCTCTTTACTCACAACTCTTGGTCACCCCTCAGCACTGCTGTGTCCTTCAGCAACAGAGGTGGGAAGACGAGAAGGATCCTTTCTAAGCCTGAGATTTATGTTTCGATATTTAGAGTTTATTTAGTTCTAGTTGTGTCTTAGCTTAAAATAAATCCTTGGGATGGTGGTTGGTCTAAAGAGGTATGTATTTAAGATGTTATTTTTGGAAGCTGCTAGAGAATGAAATGAAAACTTGTGATTTTCCTTGAACTTGGCTTGAGAGTAAGATCAAGATTTTATGAACTAGGAGGTGCATACATTTACTCTGCTCAGACTTTCTAGCTTGTAAACGAATGGCTTAGAGCAGAGCCCAGAATAGGGAGCTCAAATTCTGAGGAGATTTTCTTAGTTCTGTCCCCATTTATGGACCATCGTTACCAAAATCGTCCATCATCCTCTTATTTAAAAAAATAATTTTTGGTACTCCAACATATTCGTATCATAAACACATGTTATTGATACCATCCCATTGTTTATTTATTGCACATAAATGCTACACAGATAATTTAGGTTTGGCCCTTTATAGGAATGGCTGGAGAGGTTTTCCTTAGGAGTATGGGGTGTTTTAGTTTAGTTTTTTTAATGGGACTTACTTCTGTGTCCTCTCCTTATGAAACCTTCCCTGGGTCGGGAAGATCCCCTGGAGAAGGGAATGGCAACCCACTCCAGTCTTCTTTCCTGGAGAGTCCCACAGACAGAGGAGCCTGGCAGGCTACAGTCCATGGGGTCGCACAGAGTCGGACAGGACTGATCAAGCAGCACGCATGAAATGTGCGTGGTGTGGAAGATGTGGAAGGCAGAGCTGTGTGTGTGTGCCATCGCCGAGTGTGCATATCTGGTCATGTGTGGCGCTAGGCCATCTCTGCAACGTCTTTAACACACAGCTTCTACTTTCTAGAAAAGTCCTTTTCTGTTTCATTCGTTTCCTTTTTATTATGAAAAATTTGAAACATTCATAAAAGTAGAAAGCATAGTACAAGGATCCCCCTACACTCACCTCAACACCTACATTGAAGAATTGATATTTGTCATATTTGGCTTTTAATTTACTAAAACAGTTTAAAGTAAACCTATGTCAAGACAATTTACCCTAAATTCTTCAACCTGCTTCTTCAAAAAACAAACAAAAAACACATATCATCATTACACTTACAGTTATACATTATTAACCCGGTAGCTCAGTTGGTAAAGAATCCACCTGCAGTGCAGGAGATCCGGGTTTGATTCCTAGGTTGGGAAGATCCGCTTGAGAAGGGATAGGCTACCCACTCTAGTATTCTTGGGCTTCCCTGGTGTTTCAGCTGGTAAAGAATCTGCCTGCAATGCAGGAGACCTGGGTTTGATCCCTGGGTTGGGAAGATCCCCTGGAGGAGGGAAAGGCTACTCACATCAGTATTCTGGCCTAGAGGATTTCATGGACTGTAGAGTCCATGGGGTCAGAAAGAGTTGAACTTGANCCTCCCCACCCCATCCCTCCGGGCTGACCCAGTGCACTGGCTTTGGGGGCCCTGCTTCGTGCATCGAACTTGCACTGGTCGTCTATTTCACCTAGGGCAATTCCATCCCTATAGAGCAAAAAGGGGAAAGCAAGACGCAGATGGCCCCCATTCTAAGATGCTTTCCTCCTTGCTGAGTTTCCCCGAGCACGTGTGACCCCCAGCCTGGCTCTGACCGGCAGACCTTAGATGAAGGACAGCCCGGGAGGCAGGGAGCTTGCGCATAAACGATGCCTCTCCCCTGGGGCTTTTTTACCCCTCCGCGCACCCGTCCCTGCCCGTGCTCCCTGTCACCACCCTCTGCTTCCATCTGTGTCAGAGGAAACCCCTTGAAGCATCTGAGAAACAAACAAAAAACCCACAAGGCTGTCTTCTTCCTCCAAGGTTCCTGGCACTCTTTTTCAAGACTGAAATTGTCACAGAAAATGATTTTGGTGGGTTCAGGAACATAAGTTTTAATTCTCAGCCCCCAAGCAAACATTTTAACCAAAGATCCCCTTACCTTTAAAAAAAAAATGCCAAGTAAGTTTCTGCAGCAAAGAAAGACCGAGTATTTTCCCAAGCTTTCTTGCAGACAGAGGCCCCTTAGACAATATTTACATCTACGTGTGGGTGAGTGGAGACTGTGCTCCGGGCACTTTGAATAAGAGAGGCTTTGAGAGCTTCCAGTAAGGCTGGCGGGCACTGAGGCGTGAGGATGCTGTAACCCGGGGAGCAAGCCCTGAGTCGTGAGAAAGATCTCACAGTCGTGGAGTGTGTGCGAGGACCACGGCCTGTGCCAAGTGCCCTGTGTGCGTGCGTGTGCTCGGGCGTTCAGTCCGGTCCGACTCTGCGACCCCGTGGACTGCAGCCCGCCAGGCTCCCATGTCCTTGGGATTCTCCAGGCAAGAATACCGGGGTGGGTTGCCACTTCCTGCTCCAGGGGGCCTTCTCGACTCAGGGATCGATTCTGCGTCTCTTGTGTCTCCTGCATGGGCAGGCGGGCTCTTCACCACTGCAGTCTGGGGAGCCCATAGACACGAGCTTCCTGTTTGACCTTCATAATCACCCCACGAAGCAGAAGCGAATCTTCCTGACCTACAGGAGAGAAAACCGAGACACAGTCTTAGAGCGGGGGTCCTAACACGGGTCTCTGCCCCCAGGCCCTGCTTCTTCTGTGTGGTCCTGCCTCAGCCGTATTTGCAATCTGTGTTTTCACAAGACCCCCAGGGCGATCCGTCTACACCTTCCCTTCTGGCGCTGAGCCCAGTTCTTATCTTGACCCTGTGGGGTTCTCAGAAAGCTCAGTTGCTTATCCCTAACATGAAGATGGGCTCACGATTGTCGTGGAGAATTCAGTGGGATTTGGCAGCCGCTTTCTAAAGGTTCAGTGTTTTTGAAGTTTGAGTAAACGGCACTATGCAAATGGCAGCAATAATTAAAACCTGATTTTCAAAAAGCTACATTTGAATGACAATAGAAGTAATACACACTCAGTATAGGAGATTTGGAAAATAAAGATGGAGAAAACATAAAGTTCTCCCGTAAATCCACAATCCTGAGATAACCAAGGAAACATTTAGTTGACTGTCTTCCCAGTATTTTCTCTCCATGTATATGTTTCTGATTAAATATATCATTTTTCCCAAATAGGGATCATTCTATATGTATACATTCATATCCTGAATTTATTTCTCTTCACATTTACATGATGAGCACTTAAAAATTACTTTAAGCTCGTGAATACAAAAACTGCCTTCCAGGGCCCAGACTCGGTCAGAAAGTTCTTTCCACCTAGTTTTGTTTGTTTTTGTAAATTTTATTGAAGTGCAGTTGATTTACAATGTTGTGTTAATGTTCACTGTACAGAAATATATATGCTTTTTCATATGCACAGGATATTGTGTCATATTATGGACTACTCTTAATTTTTGTTAAGTGTACACAAAGTATGGCAAAATACTAACAACTGGTAAATCAAGATGGAATATTCTAGGCTTTTAACATTCTTGGATGCCTGAAAACTTTTGTAAGAAAATGTCAAGGGAAAACAAAAGCAAATGATTTACTCCAGTGCTTCTCACAAGTCAGATGGGCTGAACCATCATCACCGGAAAAAAATTTTTTTAATAAAATTCTGAGTACTAAAAAAAAAAATTAAATCCATCAATTTAAGAATTAAAATTGCAACTGCCCTGTGCTTGAGTATTTCAGAGATAAATCCACGGTTTAGAGGGAAAAGCTCATGAAAAGGGGCTGGGGGGCTGGAGGCAGGTCAGGGAGACTGTAGGACCCTGCGGGAGCCCACCGTTTTCTGGGCGTCGCAGCCCCTCCACCTGTGGGGTGAGGGACGAAATCTGGGGCTCCAGCTGTGCGAACTCCTTCCAAGTAGGAATTGTCTGGTTTTTGCCTTTAAGTCTCCATGTCCCAGTGCTCAGCACATGCCTGGCACATGGTAGGGATGGAATGAATCTGATGGGTGAACAGATGGGTCAGTAATGAGCTGGTGAATGAATAAAGAAGTGAAGGTGGGCCGCTGCCTGAGTGTACACACAAGGCATCTCGTCTGCTCTCCCTTGGCCCTGTGTTGGGGCTTTCCAGATGGTTCAGTGATAAGGACTCTGCCTGCAGTGCAGGAGACCCGAGTTCCACCCCCAGATAGGAAAGATCCCCTGGAGGAGGAGACGTCAACCCACTCCAGTATTCTCGCCTGGAGAATCCCATGGAGGCTGGTGGGCCTCCATCCATTGGTCACTAAAGAGTCAGACATGACTGAGCGCACACACCAGTTTGGCCTGTCTGTGCCTCAGGCTCCACCACGAGATTACTTCCTTGCAGCAGTCTTCAAGGGCCTGCTTTCACAACCGAGCACCCCTGGGAGGGCTCCCGTTACTTTTACCAGCCTTTGCAAATATGTTGATGTGGGATTTTAGGAAAAGGCTTTCCTCCCATTTGCCATAGTCAGTTACACTGTTGGTAAACCAGCTTCCTAAGCTGAGTTCTCCATTCTTTTGAATATTCATAAATAGTCTGCCCTTTAAGGGTATTGTCTCCAGGAGCAAGGAGACTGCCTTAGGAAGCTCCAGGACTGTCTGCAGCAGAGAGATCACAGAATCTTTGCACTGAAAAATCTTAGGGTGTGACATTTTGTTCCCTGGCAAGGATGGAATCATCTGGTTAGTGCCATGTGGCCCCTACAACCTGGAGACAGTGTGTGTGTGTGTGTGTGTGCGCCTGGAAATGGTATTTATTTATTTTAAAAAATTTTAAATGAATTTTTGTTGGCATATAGCTAACCTGGAGACTTTTGCTCTGGGAAGGGCTAGCGACAAGCAGAACTGAGCTAAGACATGCCTGAACTGAGGTGGGTCTCACAAACTTGGACTTGCCACTTGTCATGTCTTTGTGGGAGAATCTTAAAGCTCTCAGCCAGGTCTTCAGTTGACAACCAAGAGGAAGCAAGATGGGGCGCAGCCCCTGCCACTCCCCGCCACCCCTGCAGCCAGCGGCCAGCGGCGCACCCCCATCATGAACCCCTCTGCTTCCACCCACAGCCTCCGCCCGTTTGTGCCTACAGATTCCGGGTGATCAGGTGGCGGCTCTGCCCCAAGCCCTGCAGTGGCCTCCCGGCTCTGAGCAGAATCTGACCCGACATCGACGCGGTCCCGTGTGATAGGGCATTCTCTGCCAGCCTTCTGCCCCATCTCCTGCTTCTTTGCCCCCTGCTCTCTACTCCTGCTGCCCTGTCCCCACCGCAGGCTCCGCCCCACCTCACTCCCGCACCCCTCTCTGGTCTCTGCTCAGATGTCTTACCTGGTCCACCCAAAAGCAGGAGCCTCGCCCCACACCCTGCCCCGCTTTCTACCCCCATGCATGCATGCGTGCTAAGCCACTTCAGTCGTGTCTGACTCTCTGTGACCCCGTGGACTGTAGCCCACCAGGCTCTTCTGTCCACGGGATTCTCCAGGCGTGAATACTGGGGTAGGTTGCTGTACCCTCTTCCAGGGGGTCTTCCCCGACCCAGGGGCTGAACCGGCTCTCTTAGTCTCTTGCACCGGCAGGCGGGTTCTTTCCCACGAGTGCCACCTGGGAAGCCCTCTCTACCCCTAAACCTGCTTTATTCTTCTCACCACATGACACTTGATATATTTGTTTCTTTGTCTTTTCCCAACTAGAATAGAAGCTCCCTGGGAACAAGGATGCTTGCTCAGTTTACTGCTGTGGTCCAGGGCCTAGAACCGTGCCTGGATTCTAATTTTTTTTTTTTTTAAGAGCATATTGAATGAATCTTAAAGAACAACAATGGTATGATTTTCTTTTATTTTCATACCATTTTTGTACCATTACCATTTTTCCAATTCAATGTTCCTCTCTATTTTATTTTTTATTACAGTGTTTTTTATTTCAAAGGAAAATCCAGACTCTCTTTTTTGCGAAAGCCCGAGTTTGGGAGGGCATCTGGCATTGTTTTCCACGTTTAGCCGCGGGATTGTGGGGCCGGGTATGAGGCCTGAAGTTTAAATGCAAAGGTTCAAAACATTCAGGGGGTGAGAGATGACTTTTCTCAACTTGATTTAAAGAAAAAACTTTTTGAAAATTCACAAATTCGTGCAACACTCAGTGTAACGATAGCTTGTGTTTGGTTTTGGTGCGTGCTAAGTCGCTTCAGTCGTGTCTGACTCTTTGAGACCCTATGGACCGTAGCCTCCCCGAGTCCTCTGTCCATGGGATTCTCCAGGCATAAATACTGGAGTGGGTTGCCAGGCCCTTCCCTAGAGGGTCGTCTCGCCCCAGGGATGAAACCTGTGGCTCTGTGTCTCTCCTGCATTGGCAGGCGAGTTCTTCACCACTTGCGTCTCCTGGAAAGCCCACGTTTTGGTTTAGCCTATTTAAAAACCTTGTCTAGAACTTCCCTGGTGGCCCAGTGGCTAAGATTCCGAGCTCCCAATGCAGAGGGCTGGGGTTCGATCCCCGGTCAGGGAACTAGATCCCACGTGCTGCAGCTAACACCCAGTGCATCCAGATAACTAAGTAAAAATAAATGCATTAAAAAAATTGTCTAAGTTCACTGACAATACGACAATGCACCGGCCTGACAACTTCCTTTCCATCTTTGTATGTGTCAGGTCTACCTTTTAATTTCATGAATGGCATCTGTCAAGCTAGCAGCCCAAGAAAAAGGGAGCGTATTTATTTCACGAGTGGACGTTATGTATCTGAAATGACCCTTCACAACCTCAGTCAAGCCCCTAGGTCAGTATTTCTCAAACTTCTATGAGGTGGAAAAAAATCACCTAGGGAGTCCTGTGCAATGTGTGTGGATTCCTGGGCACCACGCAGGAGATCTGGATCCCTTATGGTGGGGGGAGGCCGAGAGGGAGCTGGTAAAGCCGGTGCCCTGGAGTGGGGTGCAGTGGAGCTCCCAGAGAGCCTGGACCCCCTCGAGGCCGGGACCGCGGTGCCTGATGCCACAGACTCCACCCAGGGGCTCCTTAGAGGTTCTGAGGCTGAGACAGCTCTTCTGGAATGTTCTCCAGGAACCAACTGAGGGATCGTCCCAGAAAGGAGGGCAGACCAGAGGCTGAGGAGAAACAAACATCCCAAGATACAGCACTTTAATAGAGACTGACTCGGAAGCCTCCGACATTTTGTGAACTCTCTTTGGCAATTATCAAAAGATAATTCTCGTTAATCCTGTCAAGACAAGCTTTCAGAGAACAGATTGATAGGGACATCTTTTAACACTGAGATTGTCTTGAACTTACCGCATCAGTTACAGCGGCCCCTCTGAACCCGTTCTGGTTTCTTACTGCTCGTTTCTGACGCTAAAAGAGTGTCCTGGAGCTGAGCCCAGCTCCTCCATCAGAGATGCCCAAGGGCTGATGTCAGGGGCTCAGGGGAACGGCCTGCAAACCGTGCATCCTAAAAGCTGCCATAGCCCGTGAGAATTCTGCAGTTAATAGTCGTGATGGGAGTGAAAGAAAGGGAAAGTCTTAGTCCCTCCGTTGTGTCCAACTCTTTGCTTCCCTATAGACCGTAGCCCGCCAGGCTCCTCTGTCCATGGGATTCTCCAGGCAAGAATACTGGAATGGGTTGCCATGCCCTCCTCCAGGGGAGCTTCCTGACCCAGGGATCGAACCTGGGTCTCCTGCCCTGCAGGCAGACTCTTCTCCGGATGGGGGTGGTAGAGACTTTGTGGTGGCTTTCTCCCCATGAATCCTGTCTTCTGTTTCCATTGTTTTAAAAATGCACATATCATGCACAGACATTCCTTGTTCAAACAAACAAAATACAAGCATGTAAGTCAAAACAGAAGATCCCCACAACCCCCTCCCTGGTCTAGATCCACACACAGAGCCCTGCGCTTCTGGGTTGGGTCACGTCATTCCAGACCGTTTTTGAAGAGTTGAAAAAAATGTCCCTTAGGCCAGGGAAAGGAACAGAGGTTCACTTGGCTCCCCAGAGGGCTTCCCTGGTGGCTCAGCTGGTAAAGAATCCACCTGCAGTATGGGAGACTTGGGTTCGATCCCTGGGTTGGGAAGATCCCCTGGAGAAGGGAAAGGCTCCCCACTCCAGTATCCCGGCCTGGAGAACTCCATGGACTGTATAGTCCATGGGGTTGCAAAGAGTCAGACACAACTGAGCGACTTTCACTTTCACTTTGCTCCCCAGGGCTTCGGCAGGACCGACCCGCCTCTCTCGCTCTAGGACCTGAGCGGCTTTGGCGCGTCGCCCCGCGGCATCCCTCCGCACCGCCTTCAGCCTGCTGCCTGCTTGCTGCGCTCGATGCACCGAGGATCTANGGGCTTCGGCAGGACCGACCCGCCTCTCTCGCTCTAGGACCTGAGCGGCTTTGGCGCGTCGCCCCGCGGCATCCCTCCGCACCGCCTTCAGCCTGCTGCCTGCTTGCTGCGCTCGATGCACCGAGGATCTACTCTCTCAGCTTACTGTCTGCCTCTCCATCTGCCTCTCGTCTCTATTCCGGGTCATTTCAACACACATCAGGGTCTCTCAGTTCTCTGACCTGTCGGTAACTTGTTCCCCGCCCCCAGCATCCATCTCCCATCACAGCTTCGTCCTGGTAGCAGGGTACCCAACCCAACCCCAGACACTCTGCTCTCAGACCAGCACCTCCCTCCCACTCTCCCCAGCTGCCTTTTGCTCGGTTGCTTCTTTCTCTTGCTTGGATATACAAGCCCTTTTCCTTTTCCAGGTGTTTGCTCTTGCTTTTCTTCAACCTAAGTGGGTCTTCTTACAGCTCCTCACTTTGCTGGATGATTCTCTGGTCCTGTGTCTCCTAAAGATGTCCCCTCTCCTGGGGAGCCTTCCCTTCCTCACTCTCTCTAACGGCCTCTTGTCTCTTTCACAGAGCTCATCACAGTCTGTAGTTGTCTTGCTGTGTATTGTTTTATGTAGGATGAGAACTCTTAGGGTTTTCTCTCTCAACAACATAGTGAAGTTTTCTTAAGTTAAAAAAATCCCAACAATGCAAATGAACTTCTTTATAAAAAAGAAATAGACTCACAGACATTAAAAAAAACCCAGCTTATGGTTATCAAAGGGGAAAAGGGGAGGATAAATTAGGAGTTTGGGATTAACATACACACACTGCTATATATAAAATAGGTAAACAACAAGGACCTCCTCTATAGCACAGGGAACTCTACTCAATGTCTTATAATAAACTATAATGGGAGATAATGTAAAAATGAATACATGTGGCTATGCATATATGTATAAGGGCTTCCCTGGGGGCTCAGTTGGTAAAGAATCTGCCTGCAATGTGGGAGACCTGGGTTCGATCCCTGGATCAGGAAGATCCCCTGGAGAAGGAAAAGGCTACCCACTCCAGTGTTCTTGCCTAGAGAATTCCATGGACCCATGGGGTCACAAAGAGCTGGACATGACTGAGCGACTTTCACTTCACTTCACTTCACCTACTCTAGGATTCTTGCCTGGAGAATTCCAGGAACTTAAGGGCCTATGGGCTACAGTCCATGGGATTGCAAAGAGTTGGACACGACTGAGTGACTAACAGCTTCACTTTTTCATTTATGTATAAATGAGTCATTTTGCTATACATCTGAAGCCAGCACAACATTGTAAATCAACTGCATTTCAATTTAAAATTTTTTAAACCACTGGAAAAAAAATTTTCAGCTTCAGGATTCAAATGAAAATACTTAGTGGGAATTCCTGGTGGTCCATTTCTGACACAGAGGTCCTACCCAAAGCCTCCCTACACAGCAGTCCTCTCAGCCTCACCTTGGGCTTCTGGAGCCCGGGAAGTGCTGACGGGGCTACCTGGATTAAAGATTCCACCCCACAAACGGACCCAGAATTTCTGAGGCTTGAGCTCCCTGAGGAGTTTTGTAGAATGGCTGTTGGGAGCAGAGGAGGCAGGCATGTCCCGGGGAGGCCTCGTCTTTCCATGTCTACAGAATCTGTAGAGTGCCTGGCACCGAACAGGCAACACAAACACCTCTCAAGTTTAGCAGCTGGATTTATGCCCACATTTGCAGATTTGTGAGCACAATAAAAGTTATTCTAGGAAACTGTTTTATGGTCGTTTTATGCAGTCTTACACAATGAGACCAGATATATTGAGGTTCCATGGGTCTCACAGTCACACGGGAGAAAACAGGTCTCACAGGGGGAAAAATGAGGTGGTGGGGAGGGATTCCTGGGCCCCAGGGAAGGGACAGGGAGCTGCCGGGGACGCAGGTACCAGCAGGC
Source organism: Neotragus pygmaeus (assembly GCA_006410875.1). Classification (NCBI taxonomy): domain Eukaryota; kingdom Metazoa; phylum Chordata; class Mammalia; order Artiodactyla; family Bovidae; genus Neotragus; species Neotragus pygmaeus. The sequence goes on along the minus strand of SJYV01030329.1, from coordinate 2,084,308 downwards.
AGGGCAGCCTGGGTCTGCAGCAGGCAAACAGGTGCACGAGTTGCCGAGGGCAGGGTGACAAAGGGAGAGGGGCCCATTCGGGCTCACAGAGCCAGGGAAGCCGTGAGTCACTCACCCCCAGGGGAGAGGTTCTGCCTGGTCCATCGCTATCAGAACCGCCAGCATTTATTAACCCTTTTCTGTGTGCCAGCCACCTGAGAGTCCTTTGCAAACACCCTCTCTAATCCTTGCACTCTACGAGTGGGAGTTACTTTTTCTCTTCTACTTCAGTTGTAGGGAAACTGAGCCTAGGAGATTTGAAACAGCCTGCCAGAGGTCACGGGAATCGAGAGGGGCAAAATCAGGGCTCAAACAGGACCCTGTTCAGTGACCAAACCACTGCTGCTGCTGGTCCCGTGACCGCCCCTGTCAGCTCCGAGCCTCAGTCCCCTCCCTGTACGATGCGAGCAGTGCTGGCTCTCGGCCCGCGGAGAGGAGAAATAAAATAAGACTCATTAGGCCAAGGCTGTCTGGTATGACAGCCACCATCCACACGTGGCTGGCCTGAACCGGCTTCAGACCATACCAGGTTTCAGAGTCTCCGTGAAAAAATGATGACCGTGGCCGTGAAGCCCGTGGAACCTGAACATATCCGGTCTCGTTGTGTATGACTGCAGAAAAATGACCACAGAACTTAGTGAAAAAGAGATGGTAAATGGTCTCAGTAATTTTTATATTGATTCCAAGTTGAAGTTATAATATTGGGCTAAAAACATGCCGTTAAGGTGGAGTTTACCTGTCCCTTTTTGCTTTTTAGAATGCGGCTGCTAGACAGTTTGTCAGAGCCGTGGTTTGCATTGTTTCCTGCAGCCGGCTCTGAGCTAACCCCCTCCTGTGGGACCATTGAGGGGTGGCCGAGACGTTTCAGCTCGGCTCAGCCCGTGTCACAACCTTGCAATTCTACCGTTTCTCTTATCTCCTCGAATTGGACACTTTTCCTTTATAAACCTCGCTGAATCCTCACAAGATCCATTCTGTAATTTGATGATGGTTTAAAAAAAAAAAAACCTTCTTTCCCGTGTCTGTGGGTCTTCTTCCTCCTTCTCGTGTACCTGCCTGCAATCCGTGACGTGAGCTCGCTGTGAAAGGGCCCGTGGGCTTTTCTAAAGGGCCAGAGGCAGGGGCCGGCCGGGCGGACGGCGTCAGGCCCGAGAGCCCGGGCTGCTCCCGGGAGGGGGAGGGCGCGTGCACGCTGGGAGCGGCGGAGGGCCCGCCTGCGGGCAGTCTGCGGCGCGGGCTCTGCGGGGAGGCAGGCCTGAGCGCCTGCAGCTGAAGGTGGGCCTGAAGGGGTCAGTGCAGGCGCCCAGTGGCCGGTGGCACCTGCTGGCCTCAGAGGAGGGCTGCCTCCTGCCCCCCTGGGGATTGCGTGCGTGTCTGACTCTCTGAGACCCCACTGACTGTAGCCTGCCAGGCTCCTCCCTCTGGGATTCTCCAGGCAAGAAAACTGGTGTGGGTTGCCGTTTCCCACTTCAGGGGATCTTCCTGGCCCAGGGATCGAGCCCGAGTCTCTTGAGTCTCCTGCCCTGGCAGGTGGGTTCCTTGTGGAGGGCTGCCTACTGCTCCACGCGGACCTGGGTCCTTCCTGCAGATCCAGAGTCCCCCGGTGCTGCCGGCTGGGTTGCCACAACAGGCTTCAAGGCACACCCCATGCAAAAGCAGATTTTAGTGTAAAATAGAGATGTGTACCTAAAGTGGATCTTCCCACAATCTGAGATAGTAATAACGTTCCGAAAACCCGGAACCCCGTATTCCTTCCTCTTTCAAAGAGTCTTGCAGAGTTGGGTGCCTTCTGTTTTGTGATAAGAGGGGACACTGCTCCAGTATATGTTTAAGGTACTGACTCTAACTCTCACTTGGAGAACAAAGTGGACTTTTCTGGAATGAATCATGCCTTAGAGAAAAAAGTCACATGCGTTCCTTGGGAACCTTGCAAGCTCACCCCCAGTCCAGAGGGACAGAGGATAATGATTTTGTGTTGTTGGCTGCTTACCCCCTAGGGGTTCTGAACACGGGTTTTCCTTTGAAAGGAAAGATGCCTCTTTTTTTTTTTTCCCCTAAAAGCCATCACATGGCTCTCCATGGCATGGTTTGGCCCTGGCACCTACCACAAAGACATCTGTGTGTCCTTTGGGGCTGTGTGCCAGGCCCAGAGACTGCCCAGACTTTCTGCCCATCTTCCGTACAGAGGGCAAACCCCAGCTTCTGCCAGCCCAAGGCCACCGGAAGGCTGTCTGGGAACAGAGACAGCCTTGCTGCTGCCGCTGCATCAGGCCTGGGCCTGGGTGTGACCTCAGGCCTCTGCGCCCTCCTGCTGCCTGGCTCCCGGCGTCAGGTACCACGAGGCTGGAAAGGCCTGGACAGGCAGCTTCGCTTGACAGACAAAGGGCCCACGTGTGTGGTCAGGGCTAACCAACAGTGTCTCCTTTGCCGGGAAAGCCTTGAAGGTGGGGACCGCTTTTTTTTTTTTTTCCCCAAATGTTTGTTTCTTTGGCTTTGCCAGGTCTTAGCTGTAGCATGTGGTCTCTCTACCTGAGGCATGTGGGATCCAGTTCCCTGACCAGGGGTCGAACCCGGGACCCCGGCACTGGGAGCACAGAGACTTATACCCTCCCAGGTCAGGGGTGGAGCTGGGAGGCCAGTCAGAACAGTTCCTATTTGTATACTGGGAATCGAGGGTGGGGAAAACGCCCTTGCCCCCTGACTGGGCCTCCGAGGACCTGCATGAGTTCTGGTGGGAGAAGGGTGGGAGGCTGGAGAGATGAGTTTTCACTTTTCACGGGTTTTGCACACTCACGTGTCTTTCACATAGAAAGAGAACACAATGTGCCTTAAGAGTTTCACACCTGCAGTCATTTCTATGA
>SJYV01030329.1:2068823-2081306 GCA_006410875.1 Neotragus pygmaeus | reverse complement strand
TTTTTTTCCCCTATGTTTGGGCAATTTCTCTGATGCTACCTTCAGTTCAGTACAGTCACTCAGTTGTGTCTGACTCTTTTCAACCCCATGACTGTAGCATGCCAGGCCTCCCTATCTATCACCAACTCCCAGAGCTTACTCAAACTCGTGTCCATTAAGTTGTTGATGCCATCCAACCATCTCATCCTCTGTCATCCCCTTCTCCTCCTGTCCTCAATCTTTCCCAGCATCAAGGTCTTTTCCAATGAGTCAGCTCTTCCCATCAGGTGGCCAAAATATTGGAGTTTCAGCTTCAGCATCAGTCCTTCTAATGTATATTCAGGACTGATTTCCTATAGGATTAACAGGTTGGATCTCCTTGCAGTCTGAGGGACGCTCAAGAGTGTTCCCTAAGACCACAATTCAAAACCATCAGTTCTTTGGCACCCAACTTTCTTCATAGTCCAACTCTCACCTCTATACATGACTACTGGAAAAACCATAGCTTTGACTAGATGGACCTTTGTCGGCAAAGTAATACTCTGCTTTTCAATATGCTATCTAGGTTGGTCACAGCTTTTCTTCCAAGAAGCAGGTGTCTTTTAATTTCATGGCTGCAGTCACCATCTGCAGTGGTTTTGGAGCCCAAGAAAATAAAGTCTGTCATTGTTTCCATTGTTTCCCCATTTATCTGCCATGAAGTGATGGGACCAGATTCCATGATCTTAGTTTTTTGAATACTGAGCTTTAAGCCAGGTTCTTCACTCTCCTCTTTCACTTTCATTATGAGGCTCTTCAGATCCTCTGCACTTTCTGCCATAAGGGATGCTACCTTGCAGAATGCTAATTCAGTCTTCTTCCTTCTTTAGCTGTGCCCTTCAACAGAGAGCTGACTACTTCCTCTGCGGCTCTTAGGTTGAGTATCTTGACTGTTTCTCCTTGACGGTGTTTCTGTGAGAGGCAAAAATTGAATTTGGGAAGTGCATAATTGCCAATATAAAGAAACTTCACATTTATTGTGGAGATTTTTAGTGTATTTCATTAATAGCAAGGGTTGTCTTTGCTTTTCCCCCTCTCTTTACTGTTTCAGAGTTTTAGAATTTTCTCATCGGTTATCTCTTTTTATCTTCCATGCCCAGCCCTACTTTCCAGGTCTCCACCCTCCTACAGGTCTCCTATTCTGCTCAGAGTTAATTTTCATTGCTTTTGTCTGAGGACAAACCCTATAGCCCTGGCTAATAGGCCTTTCATTAATTACCCCATAACTACCCAGTGACCAGTCTGATTCCTGGTACTTGCTTTCACTACAGCAGCCCTTTTCTCTGTGTGAGTCTGTTGTTTACACTACTCTCGTTTCTCACTCAGGTCTGTCTCATCTGCTTTCTATTGCCCATCTTAGGATGTGTGAATGGATCTTATTATTTTTCTTCTTCTTACAGTTCCATTATTGATTTACATGTTTTATTACATATATTTTAATGAGAATCTTAAAAGGGGGAGTAGACAGTTATGCTTAGTCAACTATGTTGAAGAGAGAGTTTGGCAGAATCTGACCAAGCAGGACTAGTTGAACCAACTTTCAATGACAACCTCCTTCTCCTCTGTTGTTTTCCATTAATGAAGCTACATGATCTAGAAGTGAGAGAATTGTGTCTCCTGTGCCGTGGCTCTGTGACTTAGATCTGGACAGTGAGATGTAAGCAGAAATCTTGGGTGGGGAGGGTTGGCTGAAAGCCCCTTACATTTTCTGCCCCCTTCCTCCATTACATTTTCTTTCTTTCTTCTATCATCTGGCAATCATTACAGGTAAAAGCATGGGAGGCTTCCCTAGTGGTCCAATGGTTAAGAATCCACCTGCCAATGCAAGAGATATAGTTTTGGTCCCCGGTCCAGGAACTAAGATCCCACATGCCTTGGGGCAACCAAGCCCATGTGCCACAACTACTGAGTTGGTACTCGAGAGCCCATGCTCCTAACAGAAGCCACCACAGTGAGAAGGCTGTACACCGAAACTAGGTGATAGCCCTGCTCGCCACAACTAGAGTAAGCCCAATTAGAGCAATGAAGATCCAGCACAGCCAAAAATAAAGGAAAGAAAAGGAAGTACCAGCAGCAGAGGATATAATCCAACATTCTAAGGATGCTGGCACATAAAGATCTTGGTCTCTGATGGTACAGATGAAGAGCTCAACAAACATGAATTCTATTTTCCTCAGGTTTTTATTTAGCAGGAAGCAGCAATCATACATTTTATTTTAAAGCTATTTGTCATCAGAAGAGCTGTGTGCAGGCTTCACATTCAAATTTCACTCATTAATGTGCCAAGATACACAAGCCACTGTTTTGTTTACTGTATTTGAAGGAACTGTTTGATTGTAAGCCATGGAAATCCAGCTTGTTGAACATTAAGAAAACAATGTATTGGCCCAGGTGCCTAATATACAGCACNCCCCCAGCCCCGCCCCGCCCCCGCATCATGCGGCCTGCGGGATCTTAGTTCCCCAAGCAGCGATTCTGGGGTCCTAACCCCTGGACCGCTGTGGGAGTCCCTACGAGATGATTTCTGGATGGGAACGGTGAGTGATTTCTTTCTTTTACTGTGCTGTATTCTACGTTTTCTACGGTGAGTACATAGGACTTAAATAGTACAAAATAAGAGCTGCTTTTAAAACGACATCAAAGCTGACAGATTTAGAAATGTAACCAGACCTATGCGAAGGCAGGTCGAGAGCAAATAAGCATTTTCTACGTTGGAAAGGTGGTGACTTAAAGTGCCCAGTGACCCCTCCCTTCCCTGGGCTGTTTACTTCTCTCTCTTGTCAGGTACGAGGTGGTGGTTGCGCCCTTTTCTAGAAAAAGTCATGGAAAACATGACTGACCGTTGCATTTATTCCAAGCCACTGTCCAATCGTTAGTCACTGAGCCTCCATTCTGTTAAGTGATTCATCTATATATGCACACACATATATATATTATGCAGTAAAGTAGGTAATTTTATAGTAAAATCGATCTGAAATTATGAAAATCAAGCAAATAATAGAGTGGGAACTCTCAAATATCTGAGCCATATATATATTGTTCTTTAACTCTACAAGGTATTATGTTTCTAGCCCTCAAAATGGACAAAGTGACAGTGTGAGAAGTACTTGCAAGCAGCACGAAAAATGTGTTTTTGTCAGTGCGCTCTTTCCCCCTCCTTCAGACAATGTGCGTGGAAGACGAGAAAGCTTAGTCACACGGGGGAAAGGAAGAGATGAAGACAAGTCTGTTTATAGGCACATGGCAGCCCTTTAACCCACCTCTCAGTGGGACTCACTAGACTCTCAGTTCCTTTGAAGTTTTATTCCAACAGTTCAAAGATTCAGTCCACTAAAAATATTAAAGAAAAAGTTTTGATCATTTTAAAAGCACACAATATTGAAACGGTTTTCCCAATAAAACTCTGTGCATTGGCCTGTTGAAGATTATTTCAGTTCTTTGCTCAATCTAGTGGAATATTCTAAACCAAACAGTCCTGTTTGCAAGAGGTTCAACAAGTACTTGGTGTTCATGGCCATCCTGACTATACATCCGTCCTTGGTTTTCATACAGGTCTCTCTTGCTTTCAGCTTGTTCAGTCACCCAGTCACGTCTGACTCTTTGTGACCCCATGGCCTGCAGTACACCATGCTTCCCTGTCCTTCACCATCTTCCGGAGCTTGCTCAAACTCACGTCCATTGAGTTGGTGATGCCATCAACCATCTCACCCTCTGTCGTCCCCTTCTCCTGCCTTCAATCTTTCCCAGTATCAAGGCATTTTATGCTTTCAGCTATAAAATTGATAAAAGAAGTAGTTAATATAATGGACAAAATCACTCCTCCAGAATTTGGAGACTTTGAGACTTGTCACCCCAACAAAACAATGAGCTCTTTGAAGGCGGGGACCACCTTAAATCACTATATATATATGGCTTTATGTTCTCCCTAGACTAAACAGGGGGTTTCCCAAGTGGCTCAGTGGTGAAGGGTCTGCCTACCAAAGCAGGAGCCGCAGGAGACCCGAGTTTGATGCTTTGGATCTCCTGGAGGAGGGCATGGCAACCTACTCCAGTATTCTTGCCTGGAGAATTCTGTGGACAGAGAAGCCTGGTGGGCTACAGTCCATGGGATCAGACATGACTGAGCAACTAAGCATGCACACATGCAGACTAAATGGAGACTGAATGAATGAATGGCAAAAATAGCACCTGGCACCAAAAAATGATTTTGTGAATTACTAGTTTTTCTAGGCCTTAAAAACACTATACACTATTATTAAATGCAAAGAGAAAAATGGAAGCTTTAGCATGGAGAGAGCTGGCAGACAGTGCCTAAAACAAGTGATTAAAGTGAACATCAGGGACGTCCCAGGTGTCCCAGTGGCTGAGACTTTGCTCCCAATACAGGGGATCCGGGTTCGATCCCTGGTCGGGGAACTAGCTTCCACATGGAACAACTAAAGATCCACAGCAAACAAATAAATAAATATCAAGAAAGTAGATGCTGTCAGTAAGGGGACAAACTGACACGGTGCCTTGAGAAGGACAGCATCACCTCAGGATATTCCTGCCAAAGGTACACGACCTGAATCAAGTCACAAGGCAACGTGAGACAGACTCACATCAAGGGAAAAGCTACAAAAAAACCCAGATCTAGGCTCTTCAGAAATGGCGATGTCAGCAAAGACCACACACAGAGAAAGAACAAAGGAGCTATGGATGACTATCATGCGAAGTGGAGTAAGTCAGAGAGGATCTAGCATCACCACCATGTGAAGTCTCAACACGACACAGACGAACTTACAAAACAGGAACAGACCCTCAGACGCTCGGACGCTCGGACTCTCAGACTCAGAAAACAAACCATGGTTCCCAGAGGGGAAGGTGGGGAGGGAGAAATCAAAAGTTTAGGGTTAACAGACACTCCTGCATATAAAACAGGTAACCAACAAGGACCTACTCTCTAGCACAGGTAACTGTATTCAATACCTTGTATTAGCTTGGTGCCAATGTAACCGTGGTTTTGGACCCTGAATTTTAAATCATTGTAACTATTCTCAAACACATCTTTATTAATCAAAATAGGAACCAGTACAATCAACACATTTTTGCCTACAAAAAATAACTGTTTATTCCCTAGAGAGTAAAAATCTGTGCTTTGGGATTCTGTGAACTTTGGGAAAGCATTTTCTGCCTCCTGCTGGTTGTGAAAAAGTTTTCCCTGCAAAAAGCTGTCAAGATGCTTGAAGAAGTGGTAGTCCGTTGGCGAGACTTCAGGTGAATATGGCGGAAGAGACAAGAGTGTGAGCCAATTTGTTCAACTTTTGAAGCGCTGGTTGTGCTACGTGCGGTGAGTGTTGGATGGAGAGAACTGGGCCGTCTCTGAAGACCCGTGCCAGCCGCCGGCATTGCGGTTTTCTGTGCATCTCACCGATTTGCTGAGCGTACTTCTCAGATGGAGTGGTTTCACTGGGACTCAGAAAGCTGTAGTGGGTCAGGCCAGCAGGAGACCACCAACCAGTGAACAGGACCTTATTCTGGTGCAAGTTTGGCTTTGGAAGTGCTCTGCAGCTTCTTCTCAATCCAGCCACTGCGCTGATCGTTGCCGGTTGTTATGTAAATCCACTTTTTGTCGCACATCACAATCTGATCGAAAAATGGTTTGTAGTTGTTTTGTAGAATAAGAGAAGATGACGCTTCAAAAGGACGGTTTTTTGACTTGTGATCAGCTGAGGAGGCACCCACTTACCGAGCCTTTTCACCTTTCCAATTTGCTTCAAATGCTGAATGACGGTAGAAAGGTCGACGCTGAGTTCCTTGGCAAGTTCTCGTGTCGTTGTAAGAACATCAGCTTCGATGACCCTCTCCATTGGTCACTGTTGACAGTGACGTCCCGTGACAGTCACTGCCCTACTAGTCTTCAAGGCTCTGGTCTCCTTTGCAAAACTTCCTGAACCACAGCCGCACGGTACATTTGGCAGCAGTTCCTGGGCCAAGTGTGTTGATGTTGCAAGTTGTCTCCACTGCTTTACGACCCATTTTGAACTTGAGTGATAAAATCTCTCAATTTGCTTTTTATCTAGCATTATTTCCCTAGTCTAAAATAAATAGAAAATAAATAGCTAGTAATGTCATTAGCAAAAAAAAAAAAAAGAATTGAGAAATGCACATTAAAATGATGTATAACATAACCACATTTATTTAAGAATGTAATCCAGTATCAAACAGTAGAGTTTATCAATGCAAAACCGTAATTACTTTTGCACAAACCTGATAATAACCTAATATAGAAAAGAATCTGAGAAAGTATATATATATGTGTGTGTGTGTTATTACTGAATCCTTTTGCTATACACCTGAAGCTAACACAAAATTGTAAATTTATACTTCAATAAAAAGTAAATTTATACTTTAATAAAAAGAAATAATTTTTTTAAAAGACTTGAAGGTTGAGAGAATGTTCCAGATTAAAGGAGAGCAAAGAGACTTGCCAACTCATACATTATGTAATCCTGGATCCAGTACTGGGAGGAAAATTGCCGTAAGTGACATCCTTGGGAAATTGGCAAAATTTGATTATGGACTGTAGCTTAGGTGTTAGTATGGCATAATATCAAATTTTCTGAATTTGATAATTTTACTGGAGTTATGTAAGCTGTTTTTGTTCTTAGGGGATACATGCTGAACTATTTAGTTGGCATAAATGGTTCGGAGAAAGAAAAAAAAATAGAATCCCATAAATTTTAGCGCAGTTTTTAAAAATCGAGGTGAAATTCCCACAACATGAAGTTGTCCATGTAAAAGCACACAATTCAAGGACATTTAACAGAGCCACGGGTCTGTGCACCCACCGCCTCTCTCGAACTGCAAGTCGCTTTCATCATCTCAAAAGAAAACCTCCAGGACGTCTCTGTCATCCTCTGGTTGGGACTCCGCTGCTGCCGGGGTCTTGGGTTTGGCCCCTGGTCAGGGAACTAAGTTCCCACATGGCAGGTGGTGTGGCCAAAAATCCACAACGACGGCGACAGCAACCACAAACCCCTGCTGCCCATGAAGCAGTCCCGGTCCCTCTCCATCTTCCCTGCAGCGCTGGTCTTTATTTTCTACAGTCATGACTGCCTCTTCTGGACTTGCTGCGAATGGAATCACACAATCTGTGGATTTATACGGTTTCTTTTATTTCACTTTCTTACTATTGTGTCTTTGAGGTTCATTCCCACTGCAGCATTTATCGAACGCCAGTGCTTATCTTGGCTGACTAATACCCGTTGTACACAGAGACGGCATTTTGTTTATCCGCTTGTCCATTAGTGGAGGCCTGTGTTGTTTCCCCCCTTTGGCTACTGTGAATAATGCTGCGACGCGTTCAAGGCGCTGTTTTCACTTGCGGGATGTACCTAGGAGTAGGACCGCGGCTCCGATGGTAAATGGGGCCTAACTTTTTAAAGGAGCTGCCACAGCCTGTTTTCAAAGGGGCTGCGTCAGTTTACCATGCGTACTGCTCTTACAACTCTTCTCAGAGCTTGAAATTATTTCAAAGTAAAAAGTAAAAAAAAAAAAAAAATCAATGTGTGCACCAGTTGGAAGGGAAAAGCAACCAAAATTCAGGAGAGTGGAAAGGGCCAAGCGCTTAACCCCACCGAGCGGACAGGCATGGAGACTGGGAGGGTGAGAGAGTCAGGTGGGGCAGCTCGAGGGGAGATTCCGGAGTGGGAACTTCTGTCGGGGCTGACACAGTCTGAAAGTGCTACCCCGGCACTTCCAGGACCAGAAACCCAGCCCGGGGACGCGGAGGGCGCTCGGTGCGCCCCACTGTCTGGGCGGAGGTTCACTACGATCCTGCGCACGCAGGCGGAGTGAGCTCACACCAATCCTGCACTTTCATCCGTGCGCACCCGTGGGCACCGCCGGTTCCCCTGCAGAAAGCTGCCTGGGTGTGGGGCTGCTGGGACCCTCGTGGGTAGAAAGAGGGTAAAGTTCCCCCCATGACTGCGCCGATACTTAAAGCAGACCGTGCGGTCCGGGAAGGCGCTGACAGACCTAGAGGATTATGACTAAAGCCTGTAAATCCCATCCACATTTCGGTCATTTCTGCTCGGTCATTCCTCTTGCAGCTCAGCCTGTGGCTCCCTAACCAGCCCCACGGGGATCCCCCAGGAGCTTGTGAGAAATGCAGACTCTCAGGCCCCCCTAGTTGGAGGAACCAGAATCTGTATTTCAAGAAGATCCACAGGTATTTGGCAGGCTCACCGGAGAGTAAGGGCCTTCCCTGGGCAGAGGGTAAAGAGTTGGTCTGCAGTGCAGGAAACCCGGGTTCATCCCTGGGTCAGAAAGATCCCCTGGAGGAGGGCGTGGGACCCCACTCCAGTATTCTTGCCCGGAGTATTCCATGGACAGAGGAGCCTGGCCGGCTACAGTCCATGGGGTCGCAAAAAATCAGACACGACTGAGCAACTAACACTTCACTTAGAGCTTAAGAAGCCTTGCTTCTGCACCCACTATATCAAACGTGACTTAGCAATTGAACAACCACAACAAATATGTAAAATAGATAATTAACAAGGCTCTCTTGTACAGCTCAGGGACCTCTACCCAGTAGTCTGTAATGACCCATATATGGGAAAAGATGCTGAAAAAGAATATGTATATGTATATGCATAACTGCATCGCTTTGCTGGACTTTGAAACTGACACATCACTGTGAATCATATTTGTTGTCGTTTAGTCGCTAACTCATGTCTTTTTTGCCACCCCCATGGACTGTAGCCCACCAGGCTCCTCTGGCCATGGGATTTCCCAGGCAAGAATACTGGAGTGGGTTACCATTTCCTTCTCCAGGGGTGAATCAACTATATACCATTATAAAATTAAAAACTTTTTAAAAAAGTGCTGCCTTAGTCCAGAGAGTCCTAACTTTTTTGATTTGAACAACCATATGGAATCGCTTATGAAAGAATTCAGATTCCTAGGCCACCTGGGAGTAGAGGTTAATCCAGCGCACCCAGGGTGAGGCCCTGGAGTGGGCATTTGTACCAAGCCTCCCTGTGAGTCTTTGGCTCAGAGAACTCTGCGAAGCAATACTTGGAATGCACAGTTTTAAAGGCAAGGGGGGAAATCCCTGAGAGAGACTGCCTCTCAGAGCAGCCTGGGCCCTGAGGCTTTCTGCCTGCCCACACAAGCCTCACTGGACCTCTGAGCCCTGCTGAACAGAGTTCCACCTTAATCCTAAAACCAGACAAGGAGCTTTCTAATCCCATTGCTCAGGAGGGGACGGAGGCTCTGAGAGGGTGGGTGGTGGCCCGAGGTCCCTCAGCCAGGATGGAGAAGCAGGACCTGATTCAGACCAACTTCTTTCCAGTGGCCAGGGCGCCGGCACGTGTACCGATCCGATGAGTCAGCCTACCAGGACCTCTCCCTCTTTCCCTCTCCTCCTCCACCCCAGGGGGCGGGAGCAGAGAACACACCCGGCCTTGGGGCTGGAGGGCTTCCTCTGGCTTCCAGCCCTGGTTTCCTCTCTTCTCCAAACCTCCATCTCCTTACCTATAAAAGGGGAATGGCATGAGGGCAGGGTTAAAGAAAAAGGTTTTCGGTGAGGGTTAAGGATAAAACACATTCCGTTCCCCAGTGCCTAGTGCATGCTTGGAGCATGGGAGCCATTTCTGTTATTTTTTTGCAGCTGCAGCAGGACGCACAATTTAGGGATGAAAACTAAGGAGGTGTTTAGGGCGTGGCTCCTCAAAGAGAAACTTTCCCTGAGTTCTGACACATCAGGTGTAGTCAGATGGTTTTGGTTCACAAGATATATTAGTTTCCCGTGGCCTCTGGTACAGATCACCGCAAACGTGGTGACTCAAAATAACAGACATGTGTTACCGAAGGGGAAATGTGATGGGGTAGGGGGTACCAAAAAGGACTTTGGGATTAACGTACACACACTACCATACATAAAGCAGGTGATCAACAGGCCCCAAAGGCAGTGCCGGGAAGTCTACTCAGGATTCTCGAATGGGCTGTATGGGAAAAGAACCCGAAGGAAAAAAGGATTTTGTTGTTGTCCAGTCGCGTCCGACTTGTTGCGACCCCATGGACTGCAGCACGCCAGGCCTCCCTGTCCATCACCAGCTCCCGGAGCTTGCTAGCCTCTAGAACTGAGAGAACACCCTTCTGTTTCATTTTTTTTTTATCATTAGGTTTTATTTTTCAATTTAATTTTCATTTTATGTTGGAGTATAGTTCATTTACAACGTGTTAGTTTCAGTGTGCAGCTAAGCGATTCAGTTATATATATATATATATAAATATATATATATGATTCACTTATATCAACTCTAGTCCAACCTGAGATAAAAATTAAATTAAAAAATAAAACTCAATGATAAAAAGAGGAAACAGAAATGTCTTCTCTCAGTTCGAGAGGCTAGAAGTCAGAAATGGACGTGTGGGCAGCCCTGCCCACCTCCAGGGGCTCAAAGGGGGCATCTCCCCGGCTCGGCCCCCAGCCTGGGAGGGGGGGTGCTCCAGGCCGCCTTGCCTCCTGGGGGCAGAATTCCAGGCCTTGCCTTCTCCCGCGTGTCTCTCTGTATGTCTTCTTTTCTGTCCTGGAAAGACACTTGTCACTAGATTTAGGGTCCACCCATATGATCCAAGGTGATGTCACTGCCAATTCCTTAATTATTAATGCATCACAAATAAGGTTGCGTTCACAGTTTCCAGGCGTTAAGACACGGCCCTGTCTTCCCCGGAGCCCAGGTCAGCCACTGCCCCAGGTGTGGGGTGCGCCTCCCCTCCCTGCTCCGGGAGAATGGCGCTCCGTGGTTGGGGACTAGCGGGAGGAAAGGGGCCCGAGGACCNGTGAACTCCAGGAGTTGGTGATGGACAGGGAGGCCTGGCGTGCTGCGATTCATGGGGTTGCAGAGTTGGATGCGACTGAACAACTGAACTGAACTGAACTGGCTCATACTGATTGCCCCTTTTCAAATCTATAATGTAGAGAGGGGATTGAACCTCTCTTGGTTATGTGTGTGCGAGTGAGTATGTGTATGTGTGTGTGAGTAAGTGAATGTGTGTGAGAGAGAGAAAAGAAGAAGGACGAGGAGGATGTGGGGAGGAGGGGTGGAGGAGAAAGACAAGAGGCGAGGAGGAGGTAGAATGATCCTCCGAGGTTGCCCCCGGTCCATATGAGGACTTTTTCCTACATGCAAAATTCAAATATTTTCTTTTGGAATGCTCAGAAAATACTTAGAAAGAAAACTTTGAATTTCCTTAACATTTGGAATATGTTTCACAAAGGTGTTCAGAGTTATAATAAATCTTGAAGTCTAGTTTTTCCTTTAGTTCTCAATGTTACTTCTCTGCTGCTTGCTTTAAAATTCCTTATAGGTTTTAGCTCTGCTTACTGGAATCAATGAGAACATAACTTTTAACATCATTAGAAATTTAAAATAATATCAATGAATTTTTTTCTTTGAATGTTTAATAGACATCCCCTGTAAAATAATTAAATCTGATATTTGTTTTTTGTAAATTCTTAAATTGTATATTAAACTTATTTAATGGCTATAGCATTATGTAAATACTTATTAAATTTCTTTACATTGTAATGATATAAGGTAAGGTGAAGTANCATCCCCTGTAAAATAATTAAATCTGATATTTGTTTTTTGTAAATTCTTAAATTGTATATTAAACTTATTTAATGGCTATAGCATTATGTAAATACTTATTAAATTTCTTTACATTGTAATGATATAAGGTAAGGTGAAGTAGCTCAGTCGTGTCCAACTCTTTGCGACCCTGTGGACTGTAGCCTACCAGGCTCCTCCTTCCATGGGATTCTCCAGGCAAGAGTACTGGAGTGGGTTGCCATTTCCTTCTCCAGGGAATCTTCCCCACCCAGGGATCGAACTCAGGTCTCCAGCATTGAAGGCAGACGCTTTAACCTCTGAGCCACCAGGGAAGCCCTTGTAATAATATAGTATTTAATAATCATTAAGAAATTTAATTAAAACCTAATGCTTTGATATTTTTCTTTGTACTTATTGATTAAAATTATATTTGAAAGTTATATTTTCAAAACTGTCTCAATTTAATCTATTTTAAAATCTATTTTCAAAGAAGATATTCATAGATATCTTCAGTTTAGTTCAGTTCAGTGGCTCAGTCGTGTCTGACTCTTTGCGACCCCATGAATCACAGCACGCCAGGCCTCCCTGTTCATCACCAACACCCAGAGTTCACTCAGACTCACGTCCATAGAGTCTCTGATGCCATCCAGCCATCTCATCCTCTGTCATCCCCTTCTCCTCCTGCCCCCAATCCCAACCAGCATCAGAGTCTTTTCCAATGTGTCAGCTCTTCGCATGAGGTGGCCAAAGTACTGGAGTTTCAGCTTCAGCATCATTCCTTCCAAAGAAATCCCAGGGCTGATCTCCTTCAGAATGGACTGGTTGGATCTCCTTGCAGTCCAAGGGACTCTCAAGAGTCTTC
>SJYV01030329.1:2010867-2068728 GCA_006410875.1 Neotragus pygmaeus | reverse complement strand
GCTCCACTGGAATTCCATCACCTCCACTAGCTTTGTTTGTAGTGATGCTTTCTAAGGCCCACTTGACTTCACATTCCAGGATGTCTGGCTCTAGATTAGTGATCATACCATCATGATTATCTGGGTTGTGAAGATCTTTTTTTATATCGTTCTTCTGTGTATTCTTGCCACCTCTTCCTAATATCTTCTGCTTCTATTAGGTCCATACCATTTCTGTCCTTTATTGAGCCCATCTTTGCATGAAATGTTCCCTTGGTATCTTTAATTTTCTTGAAGAGATCTCTAGTCTTTTCCATTCTGTTCTTTTCCTCTATTTGTTTGCATTGATAGCTAAAGAATGCTTTCTTATCTCTGCTTGCTATTCTTTGGAACTCTGCATTCAGATGCTTATATCTTTTCTTTTCTCCTTTGCTTTTCGCCTCTCTTCTTTTCACAGCCCCTCCCCAGACAGCCTTCATAAATCACTTGTTCTCATTTTCAGCGCTGTTTGTATGTGTGATGTTTTTCTTAGTTTATTTTGCTTGTCTTCCTCAATTTTGATCTGTATCTCAAAGACACAATTAAAAGACTTTTTCTTTTCTCTAAGAATTCTTCCATTTTCTTTTGTTTGTAATATTGAGTTTTATACATTTTGAGCTTCTTCTGGCATATTATTCTTTTTTTCCCCTAACTTTTAAGTTAAATTCTTATTTTATTGCTTACTTCATTAGTCTTTTAATTTTAGAATATTTTAAAATGTATTTATTTATTTGTTTGTTTTTGGTTATGCTGGGTCTTTGTTGCTGCACAGGCTTTTCTCTAGTTGAGGAGAATGGGGGCTGCTCTCTAGATGAGGTGTGCAGTCTTCTCATTGCGATGCCCTTTCCTGTGGAGCACAGGCTCCAGGGCACATGGGTTTCTGTAAATACAGCACATGGGCTCAGTAACTGCGGCTCCCAGCTCCAGATCACAGGCTCAATAATTGTGGCATACGGGCTTAGCTGCTCCGAGGCATGTGGGATCTTCCTGGACCAGGAATTGAACCTGCATTGACAGGTGGTTTCTTTACCTTTGGGCCACCAAGGAAGCCCTAGAACAATTTTATATTTACAGAAAGATTGTGAAGAGAGTTCCCATATACCCCAAATCTAATTTTTTCTGATATCTTTGTTAGGGAAACTAAAATGAAGGCAGTCTTGTTCAGTCTTCAGAGGCAAGAAAACAAAATAGGTCTCTGATCTGACTCTGATCTGTCTGAACACTTCCCTGATGACTTGCTAGCTTCCTGCTGGCTTGTGAGTACATAGGTTTTTTACCAGGGAGCTGAGTGGCATTTTAGATAAGATAGAGAATGACTCTTGGAATTTTCTTCAGTCCCTGAGGGTTGGGTCTTGAAGTTCTCTTATCTCACAAGATGAAACATAAAAATGTTAAAGTAAAACCAGAACTGCATTTTTGCACTCAAACTGATGATGGTATCAGTTTGTGGCCTGGATTTAAAAAGCACGAGCTCCTGACACTGCAATTTGAAGTCTTACCTGTGGAGGGGAAGCACTGTTTGGAACTCTTTCTTGATTGGAACTCCAGACTGCTCTCGGTATTGATCAGCCCAATTTGGTGATGTATGTACTTCTANAGGGGACAGTTACCAGCCCTATGACCGTGGGACTTTATCCATCTGTGCCTCAGTTTCCCCGTCAGTTAAGTGGGGATCATACTAGCTCCTACTCCTAGGATCACTATGGAAGTTAAAGCTGTTGAAGCTTTTTCTCCTCCCATACCTCTTAAAGATGCTGAAGCTTGATAACCACTTGGAACCATGGACAGCACTGTGTAAGTGTGTGCAGTCCAGCAAGTGAGAACCCCAGCAGCAGTCCAGCCACAGACACACCGCTGCCGCTGCTGCAGTGGGAGTGGGGTTTGCGTTACTCCCAGAGGCCAGTCTAGCCGTTTGTGTGTTGGCAGATGGGAGAGCCTGTGCGATCGCTCGCGAGAATCCACGACGGCTTTGGCACACGCGGCCCTGGAGGTGAGCGCAGAGCGGGCTGCGGGTGGGGAGCAGAGAAGGCCTCAGTTCTGCAGGCCTGACCTGGACACGCTGTCCTCCCCGTCTCAGCCCAGTCGTAGGAGAGTCGGCAGGTTCTTCCGCAACGTGGACGAGCCTCGAAGGCCTGACGTCACCCAAGGACAGATAGCGCGTGCTGCTCTCTCTGGGGTCCCCGGGTGTCTGACTCATCACGACGGGATGCAGGAGAACGGCGGCTGCCAGGGGCCGGGCAGGCAGGGACGGGGAGTGGGTTTTCAGCGTGGGCAGAGTCGGTTCTGCCAGATGGATGGCGCTCTGCGGTGCAGTGGCAGCTGCACAGCAGGGCTGGAGGGCCCCACTTCACCAGGCTCCCCTGTCACGCTCGGCCTGGAGGCATGTGGGCACCCTAGTTCCCTGCCACCAACCGACCATGTGGAAGCGAGAGTCCCGACCACTGGACCGCCAGGGAGGTCTCAGAAACCGCCGAGAGGGAAGACGTAGGTGTGTGTTTACTACATTAGAAGTGCTTTTAAAAAAGGCAGATTCTGGATTTCCCTGGTGATCCAGTTCCTAGGGATCCGCCGGCCAGTGCAAGGGACACGGGTTTGATCCGTGGTCCAGGAAGACCCCACAGGACGCTCGGGGCAACTAAGCCCCGACTGAGTAACCACGACTGCTGAGCCCGTGCGCCTCTATCACGACTGGAGAGCAGCCCTCTCCCCCTCCAATGAGAGGAGCCCCGCGCGGCAGCGAGGACCCAGAGTGGCCAGGACAGTTCTTAAATAAATAAACACATTTTAAAAATAGGTGGATTCTGGTTCAGCACTGCAGGAGTGGGGCTCAAGATCTCGCATTTCTGTGAACCCCCCAGGGGAGGCAGATGACACGCGAGCAAGCTCTGTGCCAAGAGTCCACTCTGAGCTCCAAGCTGCCACACCGCCGAAGCAGGCACCTTCAGCTCCTCTGTGACAGCCCTGGCACCTGCTTCGCATTAAGGCTACAGGAACAGCTTGAGTGGAATGCAGCTGGACTCTAAGCCCTTTGAGAGCTCTGGCTTCCTCATTCGGCACTCGGAGAAGCTGCCAAGACAGCCTCCATCACAACGGACACGACCACAGAAAAACGCTCCTAGAGCCAGCCAGGGGTGCTTTCCGACTCTCTCGGCTGATCCGGCCTGTTTCTAGGGGAGCTCTTCCAGCGGGTCTGAGCCCGCGTCTTTCCGTTGGTTCGCCCCCCGACACAGGGACCAGCCCTGTGATGTTACCTTCCCAGCACAGCAGCTGGCGCATCACAGGTGCTCAGTAAACGTGTACTGAAGGGAAATAGCTAACACACTGATAGTGCTTATAAAGCAGTGCTCTGACAATTTTATACAGTGGGTTACATTTTCCCAAAAAGGCCATAAAATATCTTCAATCCTACATATTCTTCTCACAGTGTGACCTGGATGTTCTTCCCGTTGAGAAAAGGAGTTTCGGTCCCTCTGCTTGAACCTGGGAGGACCCAGTGTGGATCAAACCTGCATGTGAATACAGAACTCAAGGACTGTCTGCACAAATTTTCAAATGCTGTATCTTTTTCTCCTTTTTAATGTGGGCCATTTTTAGCGTCTTTTAAAAAATATTCATTTTTTTATGTTTGGCTGCGCTGGGGGCTTTGCTGCTGTGTGCGGGCTTTCCCGAGGGGCAGCGCGCGGGGGCTACTCTGGCTGCGGTGCGTGGACTCCGCGTCCCGGCACTGTCTCTCGCTGCAGAACTCGCGTTCTGGAGCACAGGCTGCACAGCCATGGCGCGCGGGCTGAGTCGATCAGACGCACGTGGGATTGTCCCAAACCGGGGACTGAAGTCGTGTCCCCTACACCGGTAGGCAGATTCTTAACCACTAGACCACCAAGGAAGTCCCCATTTCTAAAATCTGTATTGAATTTGTTACAAGATCGTCTCTGTTTTAGGTTTTGGTGTTTTGGGCATTAAGCATGGGATCTGAGCTCCCTGACCAGGCACCCACCTGGACGCCTTGCATGGGAAGTGGAGTCTTAACCACTGGACCACCAGCGAGATCCCAAATGCTGTATCTTTGAATTAAAATTTTGTTTCACTTTATTGGTTTTTTTTTTTTTTTTTTTTTGGCCACGCGTTTTGTGGGATCTTAGTTCCCCGAGCAAGGATCACACTCAGGCCCTGTGAGTGAAAGCAGTGAGTCCTAACTATTGGTCCACCAAAGAATTCCCTCCAATGCTGGATCTTTGGAGAAAAGATCTTTCTAGGATCGGAGTAGACCTTCTTCCTCTATTAGCCAACGATGTCAGAAAAGGGCTGGATGATGAAGCTCCCATCAGTAGGTGTGCGGCACGTTATTCCTAGGGATCTGTGGGTTTGCTGGGGGTGGGTTGAACCGGGCTGTGTTCAGCTGGAAGGAAGGTCTGGCTTGGCTGCACACATCTGCCATCCTTTTCTAGAACCGGGGGGCTCACCTAGGGTATTCTCAGGCAAAGGCATTGGCTCAAGGCCACCCAAACCCTGCCAGTGCTTTTGAATCCCCTCCAGCATCTCATTAACTTGTATCCCTGTGGTCAAAACACACCTCACAGCCGAACCCACAGTCAAGGAGAAGGAGAATGAATATTTTTAACAATAGCCACATGTTCCAGTGGTAACATATTTAGAAGTGTTCAGAGATCTCACATATATGGTGACCATGCCCCCATTTTACTCAGTACCCTGAACACACTATTTTCAGAGTCTACCTGGTAACCCATCCTATAACTGTGCTCCGTGAATTCCACCACTCCCCAGTGGTTGAACACTCAGGTTGTTCTTTTTTTTATTGCTGCTATAGTTAATATTACAACAGCCCATGAATCTTGGCTCACATTTCATGATGATTTTCTTAGAAATGAAATTTCTGATCAAAGCGACTCAAAATTTTAAGGCTGTGGACAGAGAGTTAATGGCAGAGAGCTTTGTTCAAACTCCCTCTTCAAAATATTACACACAGACTAGACTCTGTAAGTGGAAACTCACTTACTAATTAGGTTCTTCCTTGTAGAACGGGTGAGCCTCAAGTGAGTTTGGGTAGCAAAAGCCAATTTTGCCCAGGATTGGTCACCCACAAAAATGGGAAATTTACATTTTACTGGGAGAGAAACCCAGTGCTGAGACCCTTAGTCAGAGTCAGCACATTTATTTTGCAAAACACAGTAGAGGAACATAGAAGAATTGAACCCTGCTTTCTGTGAAAAGTCTTTCTTTTTTGGTTACAGAATTTGATTGCTACACCACGCATGATGACCAAGATGTGTTACACTTTCTAAACTGAGTTTCACATTCTGGCCCCCACCATCAGAGGTGGTGAAGAGTCCAGACCGGTCGTTTTGAGAGGACACACACATGCACGCCCGCTCCCCCCAGCCAGGGTTACTATATACGCAGTAACAACCACGGGGGGAGTTAGTCCATAGGCTGTGACCCTTTCTGGAGTTGTAAAGCGAGGCCCTCCACTCCCAGTTAGTTATGCCAGAACCGTGGGCCTTATGCTAGGCAGAGGTGAGACTCGAGGGAAGGGGCAGGCTACAGCCTTTAAAAGAGTGAGTAGCTGTTGAGGACCTAACAAGCTGCTTAGAGCCNAAAGCCAATTTTGCCCAGGATTGGTCACCCACAAAAATGGGAAATTTACATTTTACTGGGAGAGAAACCCAGTGCTGAGACCCTTAGTCAGAGTCAGCACATTTATTTTGCAAAACACAGTAGAGGAACATAGAAGAATTGAACCCTGCTTTCTGTGAAAAGTCTTTCTTTTTTGGTTACAGAATTTGATTGCTACACCACGCATGATGACCAAGATGTGTTACACTTTCTAAACTGAGTTTCACATTCTGGCCCCCACCATCAGAGGTGGTGAAGAGTCCAGACCGGTCGTTTTGAGAGGACACACACATGCACGCCCGCTCCCCCCAGCCAGGGTTACTATATACGCAGTAACAACCACGGGGGGAGTTAGTCCATAGGCTGTGACCCTTTCTGGAGTTGTAAAGCGAGGCCCTCCACTCCCAGTTAGTTATGCCAGAACCGTGGGCCTTATGCTAGGCAGAGGTGAGACTCGAGGGAAGGGGCAGGCTACAGCCTTTAAAAGAGTGAGTAGCTGTTGAGGACCTAACAAGCTGCTTAGAGCCGGCCCGGCCCGATTTGGCCAAAGATGCAACTTCCAGTGGACCTTGAGCCTCATTACACGCTCACGGAAACTCAGCAGCCTCCGAGTGACACACTCAGAGGCACCAGAGCCGTCTGAGGCCAACCAGGAAAGACCAGAAAGTGGGTGGCGGCCAGCTCCTGGAAACTCCGCCCCTTCCCCCAAATAGTTAGAATAATCTTCCCACTCAGTACCCGATGAAATTTACCCAACCCATAAAAACTGACCACCCCATTTGGTGGGGCCTCTGGCTTTCTGAAATGGCCTGCATCCAGTCTATGGGGGGTGTGTCTCCCTGGATTAATCTGCTTTCCCTTCACTTCCGCCTGCTTTAGCATTCCCTCCTGCAGGAAGCCAAGGACCCTTGCCTGGCCTCCGGTCCCAGGGACTCTCCTGCAACTGGGATGTGCTCTTCCTCCGGCCCCATTTTCTTCCCACAACAGAAGTATGCCAGGCTTCTGTTTGATGCAACTCCTGATGCGTTTCTTTCTTGCGTGCATGCTCAGTCATTCAGTCGTGTCCGACTCTGCAACCCCATGGACTGTAGCCTGCCAGCCTCCTCTGTTCATGGGATTTCCCAGGCAAGAACACTGGAGTGGGTTGCATTTCCTCCTCCAGAGGATCTTCCTGACCCGGGGATGGAACCCGCATCTCTTGTGTCTCCTGCATGGGCAGGCAAGTTCTTTACCACCAGCACCACCTGGGAGGCCCAAAATCCGGGCCTTAGAGAGCCTTGCCCACGTCTGTTGAAAGGTGGGTATCTCTGCAGGCAGCTCTGAGGGTGACCCCACTCTTCTGGGACCAAGCTCAGCCATGGGGATCTCGCCGACGCTCTCAAGGTGCAGTCAGGTCCAGCTCAGTCCTCCTGGGCACCTGCCTGGCTTCTCCAGGCCTGGTCCTGCCCCTCAGGAAGGGGTGTTAGAGCAGGCCCAGGTTCTAAGGCCTGCAGAGCCACCATGCCCTCTTCCACTCTTGAAGCTCACAGCCACCATCTCCGTTGCCGCAGATCTTTCAGATTAATCCCCTTAGTGAGCCTAAGCATGGTACGAAAATGCAGACGCTCACCAAAACCGGCCCGTACATAAATGAAAGACGCAGTGGCATTGTTACCCCCAAACTGGATGTGTGTCTTGGTGAGTGCGGAGCCAAAAGACACAACCAAGCCAAAGATCCGGAGAAGGGAGGATTTATTACTTTCAGCGAGTGAGGAGAACCCCAGGGATCTTTCCCAAAACAGTGTCTCCAAGAACAACAAAATTGGGGAAGTTTTAAACTATGAATGTGGGCTTCCCTGGTGGCTCAGAGGTTAAAGCGTCTGCCTCCAGTGCGGGAGACCCGGGTTCGATCCCTGGGTCGGGAAGATCCCCTGGAGAAGGAAATGGCAACCCACTCCAGTATTCTTGCCTGGAGAATCCCATGGACAGAGGAGCTTGGTAGGCTACAGTCCACGGGGTCGCAAAGAGTCGGACACGACTGAGTGACTTCACTTTCACTTTAAACTATGAGTACATGCATAGTCATGAAAGGGCTTGAGCAGAGGAGACTCCAGTACAGAACTGGGGCAAAGGTCGACAGACTCCAAGTGTTAGTTGACCAGAGTCACCAGGGTCAACATCATCACCTGCCCTCCTCTTGGGTGGGGCCCTTAGTTCCTGTAGAACTCAAAGGTACTATTATGTTTGATATAATAATAATAATAATACCTTCCTCGTGAGGAGGAGGCAGGACTCGATTTATGACTGCACTGTGGTCGGACTGCCTCTTCTCTGTCCCTTCATTCCTTTGCTCCTTTAAGATCATTAATTACGGAGAGCTGTTAAGGGATAAGCACCGTGACCAGGCCTAGGCCAAAATGGCTTCGTTCTCTTTCCCTGGGGACCTCTAACCTGTCTATTGACCGTATGAGACCTTAGGGAGTGGTGGGATTGCGACAGGCGGGGGAGCACATGACCTGTCTGAAGGGGAGCAATGTGGCTTGGATTTTGCCCATTTTTGCGACGTGAACGTAGGGGGCCAGAGGTGCTCCATCTCTGTGTTTTCCAAGAGAACCCAGAAATTTAGATTTTCGTAAGAAATCTCCCACTGTTTGGACATCGCAACGCATGTTTAAAATTCGTACTAAATTCATCAAGGCCAAATAAGGATTTCCTGGGCCTCCGATTTCAACTTGTGGCCTCAACCTCAGAAAACGTAGTGGGAGGCCATTGCACCACACAGCTTCCCTTTTCCCACAGAAACACAGGAAAAGGCTGTGTGCTTCCTCCGGGGCTCGGGGAAGTCAGAGTTCCAGGTTCAAAGGCTGGTTACCTTCTCGGCAGGGATGAAGGTGAAGAGGGTGGGGAAACACCTTTCATTCTTTCTGGGGGAGCCGAGGAGAAAGGAGCCCTTTCTCGGCCAGGATGGCTGATGGAGAACGTTACAGGCTTGAGTGTTGGGAGGACTGCTAGTTGGAAAGCCAGACATAAATAACATGTAATAATTACATTTGTTTATTTAAAAATTAAAAAAAATTATATTGGAGCATAGGTTTTTTAACCAGAATACTGATTTATTTGGCTGCACCGGGTCTTAGTTGCAGAACGTGGGATCATATCATCACAACTCTTAGTTGTGACATGCGGGATCTAGTTTCCTGACCGGGGACTGAACCCAGGCCCCTGACTGGGAGCGTTGAGTCCTAGCCACTGGACCGCCAGGGAAGTGCCCGAGTGCACTTGGTTAACGGCATTGTGTTAGCGTCAGGTACACAGCAAAGCACTCTAGTCATACGTATATTGACACGTGCGGGCATGCATGCTAAGTCGCTTCAGTCACGTCTGACTCTTTGCGATCTTAAAAACTGTACCCTGCCAAGCTCCTCTGTCTGTCGGATTCTCCAGGCAAGAATACTGGAGTGGGTTGCCATGTCCTCCTCCAGAGGATCTTCCTGACCCGGGGATTGAACCTGTGTCTCCTTCATTGGCAGACATGTTCTTTACCACTGGCGCCACCTGGGAAGCCCTCATAATTAATACATCTATGTATCCTTTTTTCAATCTTCAGGAAGGAGGGACCAGCGAAGGCTTTCTACCTGGTGTGACCAGGCCTGCGGTTTTGCAAGTCATGCTGCAGACTGGGACCTGTGTCAGCGTGGATTAGGAGGCCAAAGCGGGTGGATATGGGCAGACTGGTCCATGGAAGGGCTGGTGCGGTGTGGGTGGAGAGAGAGGAACGGGCTATCACCGGCCCAGTGACACAAGAAGAATCGGCAGGAAGTGAGGCTCCGCGGAGGGGAAGCAATCAAGATCGCAATCTGGGTGGCTTCGCTCTCCCTTCCTCTCCCGGGTCCCTCAGGACGCTGCTGGGGAAAGCGACGATTTCAGAGGAGGAGGCGATGCTCACCGTCAGCAAGGCTTGCAGCCTGAAGCCGCTCTTCCCCTCGCAGCCCATGCAGCTCCGACTTGCGCTGCAGTTTACATTTTAACATCTCTGCTGCTGCTGCTAAGTCGCTTCAGTCGTGTCCGACTCTGTGTGACCCCATAGACGGCAGCCACCAGGCTCCCCCGTCCCTGGGATTCTCCAGGCAAGGACGCTGGAGTGGGATGCATCAAACGATCCACGGCATGCTGGAGTTTAACTGGTGTTTGTTATGGGCTAAATTATGTCCCACACAGTTCTTCTGTTTAAGCCCTAACCCCCAGCACCTCGGAATATGTCTGTATTTGTATTCCTAAGGGGTGGAGGGAGGAGTTTGGGGTTAGCAGACGTAAACTGTTATACGTAGAATGGATAAAAAACAGGGTCCTTCTGTACAGCACAGGGAACTATACTCAATATCCTGTGATAAACCGTAGTGGAAAAGGATATATATATAACTGAGTCACCTTACCTTGCAGCAGAAATTAACATGTGATAAATCGACTTCAATAAAAAACAATGTGTCTGTATTTGTAGGTAAGGTCTCTAAAGAGGTAATGAAGTTGGAACTTCCCCGGTGGACCAGTGGTTAAGATTCCGAACTTGCAAATGCAGAGGGTACGGGTCTGAGCCCTGGTTGGGGGAAAAAGGATTCCACATGCTGTCTGGCCAAAAAGCAAAAGAACAGATAAACGGATGGGGTAACACTTGTACCATATGTTAAAAAGTCACATCTGTACACATCAGAGGAGAAAACCAAATACATAATAAAGAGATCTTTAAAAAAAAAAAAAGAAGTGACAAAATTAAAAATAAAGCCTTCAGGGTGGGTCTTGCTCCGATATGACTGGTGCTTCTTATAAGAAGAGGAGATTCAGACACAGACGCCTATGAAGGCCCAAGCCTGTGAAGGCACAGGGAGAAGTCGGCCGTCTGCGAACAAGGAGGGAGGCCTCCAGAAGTAAGAGCCCAGCTGGCACCTTGATCTTGAACCTCCAGCCTCAGGACTGGGAGACAGTAGGGCTGTTGTTTAAGCCACCCGCCTGCGGTTCTTGGTGACGGCAGCCCTCGCCGTTGAATACAGTGGGGTTTTTCTTTCTCAGTGCATGGCATGGTGGTGCATCAAACACTGATGCGGGCTGAGCGTCCTGGGGTCTATGAACTCGGGTGCATTGTCGTTTTGCCTTTTGTTACCTACGGTCCTTACTCATGTATACATGACTCTGACCAAGGTCACTATGCCATTTATCATCCTCCTTGGGATAATTCTAAAAGTGGAAAGGGAGCTTCTCTTAGTAATGATTCAGGGACTACGCAGGGGTAGCCTGGCATGGTCCTGGGCAGATATGGACCCCCAGTCCCCTCAACTCCCCCTGGAGGATGTTAGAAGGAAAGTGTGGCATTTACCCCAGGGGGACCTCATCCCCACGTGCCAGGCCCAGGCCACCGCCTGCCCGACGGCAGCACAGACGATGCCGCCCACCAAGACAGAGCAGCCGGACGTTCCTCGGTCACTCAGACAGCCCTGGACTCAGGGTGGATCTCTTTGCAAAGGCCGGAAAAGGTATCTTCATGTCAAAACCGGTTAAACTCTCTTCAGGCATGTCTTTCTCAACTGGTCTGCCACAAGGTGGGAAATTCCCATGGCGCTTCCTTTTTCGAGTTCACGCATCACGGAGTCTTATAAAAATGTGAAAGCAAAAATTACCCTTGAAAAGTGACAGCTTATTCAGCGATTAAACCGTAACTTCTGTGGGCTAATTAGGAAAAACCATTGACTGAGCACCAGCTACGTGTCTTATGAACATCGTCTCATTGGACTTTTCACACTGAACCTAGTAGGGTAAATAATACTACCTCCATTTTCCACAGCGGGAAGCCTGGGCCTGTTCAAGGCCATGCGGCTGAAAGGCGGGGCCGGGATTCTCAGGGGGATTCCTTGACTCTGACGCTGAGTTTTTTCTGCTCTGCTGTCTCCTTCCTTTCTGCCTCTGTCAGCTACAAATTGGAGCTTGCCGAGGGCATATGCCCCCTGTCTCTGCAGAGACTGAACCCTGAGCTGCGGCAGCTGCTGACCTTCGACAGCCCCTGAGGGGAATTCAGGGTGGCGAGCGAGGCACCCGTGCCCCAGGGACCGGTCTTTAGATGGCTAGATGTTTTCAGGAGCTGATTTCATGATCCCAGTCCTTGCATCTCCTCATACCTGGAAAAGCACTAAATCCCTTCCTGGTGACGTCAGCTCCTCGTGACTAGCAGAAAGCCTTTCGTAAAGGAAGCTCTGGACTGCACTGAAACCCTCTGTGCCGACCTCCCCCACAGCCTCTTTGCAGCAGACTGCCAGCCTTCTGAGGGGCGGTCACCCAGGCTGCTGTCCTCGTTTCGCCCCCAATAAAGCTTAACTTACAGCTCTCACATTGTGCACCTTTTTAGTTGACATTTCCTTCTTTTTAAAAATTTTATTTATTTTTTATTGCAGTATAGTTGACTTACAACATTGTGTTAGTTTCAGGTGTACAGCATAGCAACTCAGAATATATATATATATATTTATAATATTATATATTTATAATATATATATTTTTTCTTTTTCAGATTCTTTTTCCTTGTAGATTCTTACCAAGTTCTGAGCGGAGCTCCCTGTGCTATACTGCAGGTCCTTGTTAATTATCCATTTTATATATAGCAGAGTGTATCTGTTCATCCCAGACTCCTAGTTTATCCCTCCTCCCCTTTCCCCTGTGTTAACCATAAGTTAGTTTTCTAGGTCTGTGAGTCTGTTTCTGTTTTGTAAATAAGTTCGTTAGTACCATTTTTTAGATCCCACCTAAAAGTAATATATTTTATTTGTCTTTCTGTGTCTGGCTTATTCACTAAGTATGATCATCTCTAGGTCCATTCACGTTGCTGAAAATGGCATTATTTTCTTTCCTTTCTTCCTTAACTAAGTTTTGTATGTTTACCCAGCTTGCAAATGTTTTCCGTGTTTTTCAGATGCAGCATTTCATGACAAATAAGGCCTGAGAGGAGAGGCAGAGAACCTAGCGGGCTGGGCTGGACGTGGGCGATGGGAGGACTCGGCTTCTGGTTCTGCCCGGTGGTGGCCCTGTGTTTCCAGCACTGCGTGTCCTAGACCTCCATTCCAACTCTGTTAGTTGCTAGTGACAGGCAAATACCACCCACATTTCCCTTTTATTTCAGCAGGCAAATATCTTATAGTTAATGGTTTTAATGACATTTGGGTAAAAGGCATGCAGAGTATGAATCAGTCACTAACATTGCTTCACTTTCTCAAACTAGACAGGATTGCTTATTTTTTTCTTATGTCAACGCTCTAGTGAAAAAATGTATTTGATTTAAGCAAAAAAGATCACTGTAACATATTTTCAAAGTTAGAGGTGCTGATAATAAAGTGCTAGGGTAGAAATCAAAACAGATACCTGGAAATCAAAATAAGGGTTTTTTCTTGAGCAAAATATGGGCTTTTCTATATTCTACAGTAAGGCAAATCTCTTATTATTCCACTTGTTATATCTAGAACAAAATCTCCAAATGCTTCTTACATGCATTATTAGTTCTGCATTTTCTGACTTATTTAGGTTTTAAACCTTTCAACTTATGTCCTGTGAAGAATTTATATTTCAAGTTCTTGCTCATGGATAGGGAGCTTTTTTTTTTTTTTTTTTAAAGAAACTGCTTATTGAAAAGGTGGTTTCACTCCGCTCATCCTTCAGGGACCACATTGAAAGAGACAAAGTTCAGCTTTCAGATGGAGTCAGAGCAAACATTCTAGGTGTTTAAGAACGTTTAGTAACAATAGTTCCCGACAGAGACAAACGGTGCCAACTGTGAGCTGTCCTTTCCTTCTCGAGCTCACGGGGGCCCCGAGTTCTATGTCTTGGCAGAAACACTGGTAATTCCACATCTACTCCCAGGCCCCTGGCATTCCAGTATAAAACTGCTGGGGTGACTGGCACTCTGGAAATGTCCAACCCTGCTGCCGGGGAGGCGGGATGGAAGNCATCCACAGCTGGAGCTGGAGGCGAGGGGAAAGGGCCTTGCGCGCTGCCCTCGAGTACACACAGTTCCCGTCGGGCCCCGGCTGCCGAGGCCCCTACCCCCTTCTCACCGCACCCTCCTCCTCCCTCCCCATCACTCCGGACTGGGGAAACCCTAGTCTCCTGAGGACCCCATGCTGCCTTCCCCAACTCCAGGAGCCACCGTCTCGCGGGGTCAGTGTGCGCCTATATCTGGGGCTTCAGACAAAGGCTGGCTGGTCTGATGCCAAGGACTTCATGCCAAAAACCGTGAGGAGGACCAGAAGGGGAGGACCACAGTTCTGAGCCTGGCCACGCTGTTTGGATGTGCGTAGTCATGGTGATAGCTGGAGGGGAAGAAGGCAGAAGG
The DNA here is from genome assembly GCA_006410875.1 of Neotragus pygmaeus. NCBI lineage: Eukaryota > Metazoa > Chordata > Mammalia > Artiodactyla > Bovidae > Neotragus > Neotragus pygmaeus. Next base: position 2,054,735 of record SJYV01030329.1, on the reverse strand, counting down.
CAGAATCCTGTGGCTTTGCCATTCACCCAGATTCCTCATCTTTTGTTTGTTTTTTCAAGTTTCCAGCGGCAGCAAATTGAGGGTGGTGCGGACAAAAGATGTTGCAGCCCTCAAGCCCTTGGCCCCTGCGGCCGCCCGCCCCCTCTCCCGACTGTGCACCCCGAGGGGGTTCCGAGAGTAACCGGATTCTGGCCCCGGCAGCTAAGGTGCACATCAGAGGGTGATTTCTCTGAGCCCAGACTCCTGCATCTTTCCAGAGCTAGGAAAGCTCTGACTGCGTTAACTTGGGTTACCTGGTTTTCTTTGACAGAAATCTTTTGTAATCAGTCCTAAAGGAAATCAACCCTGAATATTCATTGGAAGGACTGAGTCTGAAGCTGAAGCTCCAATACTTCGGCCACCTGCTGTGAAGAGCCGACTCTTGGAAAAGACCCTGATGCTGGGAAAGATGGAAGACAAAAGGAGAAGGGGAGAGGCAGAGGATGAGATGGTTAGATAGCATTGTCAACTCAATGGACGTGAGTTTGAGCAAACTCCGGGAGATGGTGAAGGACGAGGAAGCCTGGTGTGCTGCAGTCCATGTTGTTGCAAAGAGTTGGACATGACTTAGCGACTGAACAACAGCAAAATCTTTTGATACTCTGGTTACCTGATTTTGTTGCAAAAGCTTGTATATGTCTTAGCTCCTCCCTTACGTGTCCAGAGCAGTGGGAAGCCATCTGGGAAGCCACGTCCGAGGCTTAAACCCTCACCAAGTCCATGGAGTAAAACATGATTCTCAACTTCTAGGCGGTGTATTTTTTTTCAGTTGATAGTGAGAAGAAAGGCTTAATTTGTCCCACCTTTGAACACATGAACTACCCTAGCCTACAACCTTGATAAGAATTAAGCATACACACACACCCTGATAAAATGGCAGAGTTACAGAGGTGAAGCTCCACTTTTTACAAAAATGAGAACCTGAATCCTCAATTAATACTATAGTTTCACTAACTCTGACAGCTCAGTTGGTAAAGAATCTGCCTGCAATGCAGGTCACCTCGGTTCGATTCCTGGTCAGGAAGATCTGCTGGAGAAGGGAAAGGCTGCCCACTCCAGTGTTCTGGCCTGGAGAATTCCATGGACTGTATAGTCCGTGGAGTCGTAAAGAGTCGGACATGACTGAGCAACTTTCACTTCACTTCATTTCTTCACTAAAATCCAGTACTCAACAGACAGATTTTGGTAGACAGCTTTTCTTTGGAGAGAAAAGAATGCTTTCAAACTCAGAGGTCTTAAATTTAAGCTTTCAGAAACAGAAACGCAGGAGAGAACAACGTTAGACACCAAGGGGGGAAAGGGGAGGATGAATTGGGAGACTGGGATTGACACACACACGGCTCTGCCTGAAGACCTCCCGCACAGCACAGGGACCTCTACTCAGCACTCAGTGGTGACCTAAACGGGAAGGAAATCCAAAAAGACAAAGGAGAAATATGTACATGTATAGCTGATTCACTTTGCTGTACAGCAGAAAATAACGCAACATGGTAAAGCCACTATGCTCCAATTAAAAAAAATTCAAGCCCTTGTCTGCCTCATCTCTTAGCTCTGTCTGATAGCCGCCAACAGTTAGAAGACCAAAGCCAAGAAATGAATGCAAATGAGGTAGAAATGGTGAGATCTGGTGCAACTCTGCCGTGAACCCCCTGCCTTTGTGAGAGTTTGTCTGGCAGGTCCTAGCACAGATACCTGTCCTCTCATTTCCTTTTCTTACACCAGCCTTCTCTTATCTGAACCAGGTCCCACTTGCCTCAAGTCATTTAAAGTTGGGAAACTTCCTTCCAACTCATAACAGCCCACCTCTAGGCGGAAGCCGGGGATAAGCCACATAACTAAATCAGGTTATCAGCCAAATAACTAATTCATTTTAGCCTTTCCTTCACTGCAAGATTCAAGAACTGCTGAGACACCCAGAAACAAATGACTGGCCAGTTTCCCTCCTCACAGCCTGCTGCCGGGGGAAGGGGCCCGGGGGAGCAGGAAGCCCGGGGAGCAGCGTGGAGGGATGGGCCGTGGGCCGCTGGGCAGGTGCAGGGGGGTCCGGCTGGCTTAGACTTCCAGTCAAACCTGGTCTGGGTTTCATCTCTCCAGGCTTCATCAGTCATGAGAAGTGACAGGGGGGCTCCACGCTGGCTCAGTGGATGAGAACCCGCCTGCCAGTGCAGGGAACACTGGCTTGATCCCTGGTCCTGGAAGATCCCAGCGAAGAGTGGCCCCTGCTCACCACGAGGAGAGAAAGCCAGCCCAACAACGAAGACCCTCTGCAGCCAGATAAAATTTAAAAACGACAGAGTCTTCCAGAAAATATTTCCCTNTCTACTCTTTTTCAAATTCTTTTCCCATTCAGGTTATTACAGAATACCGAGCAGAGTTCCCTGTGCTATACAGCAGGCCCTTGTCTATTACTATTTTATATTCAGTAGTGTGTACATGTTAACTCCAAATTCCCAATTGATCCCCTCCCCCGCTTTCCCCGTTAGTAACCATGTTTGTTTTCTACATCTGTGACTCTGTTTCTGCTTTGCCTGTAAGTTCATTTGTATCATTTTAAGATTCTGCATATGAGTGATGTCATGTGAAATCTGCCTTTGTCTGACTTACTTCACTTAGCATGATAGTCTCCAGATCCACCCATGTTGCTGCCAATGGCTTAATTTCACCCTTTTTAATGGCTAGTGGCACAGCTGGTTAGCCTGTGGTACTTATATTACCGCTGTTCTAGACCATAATGATACAGTGACCACTTAGTGGTCCCTGAGGCAAGTCACTCTAAACCTTTGCCAAAGCTCTACTTCAGGGATAAGGAAACAGTGGTTCAGAGAGATTTTCCCAGGTCTCCTGGCTGCTAAGTGGCAAAGTGGGGGTCAGAGCTCAGGTGGCGCTCGGGGCAAAGAACCCGCCTGCCAGTGTAGGAGACACAGAGACACGGGCTCGACCCCAGGCCGGGAAGATCCCCTGGAGGCGGGCGTGGCAGCCCACTCCAGTGTTCTTGCCTGGAGAATCCCAGGGACAGAGGGGCCTGGCGGGCTACAGTGCATGGGGTCGCACAGAGTTGGACATGACTGAGCAACTTGGCATGCACGCCTTCCCACTGGGGCTCTTCTCACAGGAGAGAGTGTTTGGCTCAGCTCTTCAGCCTCCCTTGGATCCACACCATTTACCTTTCCCTGTCCTGTGAGTGTGTTCGGTCACATGACATTAGCATGCAGTGTGACCCAGGGCTTGACAGTCTTGTGCGTCTGGCTTTGCTCTCTGGCGCCTCCACTGGCCTGCCTGGGCAAGCTCACGGGTCTCGGGGAGGGAATGAGACCTGGAGCAGCCGACCCCTGTGGGCCCAACTCTGTGCGACCCCATGGACTGTAGCCACCAGGCTCCCCCATCCATGGGATTCTCCAGGCGAGAATACTGGAGTGGGTTGCCATGCCCTCCTCCAGGGGATCTTCCCAACCCAGGTATCGAACCTAGGTCTCCCTCATTGTAGGCAGACACTTTACTGTCTGAGCTACCAGGGAGTCCCCCTTGGGTCCATAGGCCCACAGGGAGAAAAAGGAACGCTATTTTAGGGCACTTAATTCTGAGATCATTGGCCAAACAGCCTTTTGGTGGCTTCGGCTAACTGGTCTTACCAGGCCTTAGACATGCCTGCTGCTGAGATGCAAAGCAGGTGCTTCGTGGTTGAGAGTCAGAGAAAGGCTCAAGGCCTGCCTGGCTAAGACGACCAGAGGTACCAAAGACAGACACAGGATGCAGATCATTTTAAATTTCAGATAAACACCCAATCTTTTTTTTCAGTATAGCTACCTCCCAGGCAATATTTGGGAAAGACTTATACCAAAAATGATTCAATATTTATTTAAATGACACATTTAACTGGGCTTCCTGTATTTTGCCTGGGAACCCGATTCTGGCAGATTTGCAAGAGTCAGTCAGCACAGACAGCGCTGTGTGTAAACATGGACCTCGGGACGTCCCTGGTGGTCCAGTGGATAAGCATCCGCCTGCCAACGTAGGGGACACAGATTCAACTCCTGGTTTGGGAAGACCCCACATGCCACGGGGCAACTAAGTCCGTGCATCACAGCTGATGAGCATGCGCTCTAGAGACCGGAGGCCACGCCTACTGAAGGCCCCGGCCCAGAACCTGCACTCCACAGCGAGAGAAGCCAGCGCAGGGGGAAGACCACACGTCGCACCCAGGAGCAGCCCCTGCTTGCTTCAACGAAAGAAAAGCCTCTGCAAGGCAACAAAGACCCATCCCAACCAAAAAAACGTAAATAAGTAAAATTATGGTTAAAAAAAAAAAGGGTCTGAGCTAGAGAGTAAGAGAGACAGGCGCAGAAATCACCTCCTGGACTCGGCATCAGGCAGTAAGTATATTCATAGGGCAGGCGCTAAGTCTTCTGAGGTTCACTCTACCTGGAGGACTGGGTCAAAGAAGGTGCCTGAAATGTTAAGAAAGGACAGGCTTGCCGCTGGCTGGGAGGAGTCTCTTCCAGCTTTATCATTTGACCGATCCACACTTGGGGGAGCTCTGGATTTCCTAGTTCCAGAGCCTGCTCAAAATACAGAGAGCACCCCTCTCAGCAATGTGACACCTGCCTCCCTTTTGCTGGGCTGGGGGTGCATTTCCCAGGTTATGGCCCCGTTTGTCTCCGAGGTGCCTGCAAAGAAAGGCACTCCGGGTGTGGAAGACAAGGCGGCAGCCCAGGGCCCAGGAAGGGACTGCCCGAGGATGGTTGTCAAGAGGTCAGGCCAGCGGGCAGGCAGCCAGTGAAGTTAGGGGCCAGGTGAAGCAGAGAGAGGAAAAGGACCCGGGGAAGTCAGGGAGGAGCCGCCACAGGCAGCCAGGGACTCTGTCCACCTCCGCTTTCGGCTCTCTGTTTAGCAGATTTGCACATGCCCCTGTTCTCGGTCTTTGCACAGTCCATGGATAATCACCAGCTCAATCCAGGGAGAAATTCCACTCTCTCAGCCAGCAGCACAGATTGTTGCAGGAGAAATGACACAACTCCATTCTCTGGGCAAACTTGCAAATTATTACAAATTCCCCTGCCTCTCCTGCACTCACACAGCTGGCTGGAAAAGGTGTCAGTTTTCCCATGGAGATGGGAGGCTTTTCCTCCTGTGATTTCTTGTGATCAGATTCATCACTGTGGTGCTCTGTTGGCTTTCATTCCGGGCTCCCCTTTCCCCTGACATTGAGACGAAGCCAGCTCAGGCCCTGCGTCTGATCACTCCGTAGGACTCAGGCACCAAGGTTGCCTATGCCCAAAGGTGGATGCCCATGAGAGGAACTCTAGCCAGCAAAGATTCTGCATCTCTAGGTGAATGACAGCACACAGACGATGTCAATCACCTGGGTTCAGGGCAGAAAAGTTCTGCTGTGAACCACAGCCCACTCACCTGAGGCCCAGGGCTGACCTAACCTCTGAAGCCTGCCCTGACCACTGTCAACACTGGGGTGGTGCTTCCCCCGGACGCAGGCTCCTGCTCCCAGGTGGCTTGTAGATTTCCAAGCTGCTCTCCCACTTGGATTCAATCTAGCGAATAATTACAGCACCCCGACGGGGCTCATCCCCTGTGCCAGGCTCCAGGAAGTCCAACAATTAACGAGACACGGGGTCTAGTTTCAGGAAGCTTGCCATTTGGAAGGAAAGGAGACTCATGAATTGCTATGATGCAAGAAGAGACTTCAAGAACCTGCACGGTGGCAGTGGCCACAGGAGGGGGTGTGGAGAGACACTCTCTGGCTGGGAAGGTCTGGAGGGGGGTCTTGTGGAGGAGACAGCCTTTGAGCTGGGCTTCAGGAATGGCCTCTGGGAGGTAAGGAGCGTCTAGGCACCAAGACAAGCAAAGGGGAGAAGGGAGGATAAACTCAAAGCACAGGGTTTGCAGGGAGAGGATCGAGAAGTCTGGTTTTAATGCGAGACAAGGAATCAAAGCCTCGGTTTGTGTCCCCAGCTGGACTTCAGATGCATTTGGGGTCTCTGTCCCACCATGCTCAGCCTAACACCTAACTCCTTCCCCTCATATTAAGTAGCTAATTAAATACACACATACATATATACATATACATACACACACACACACACATATATATATATATTTGGCAGTGCAAGAGCTCAAGTTCCCCAAGGCATGTGGGATCTTAGTTCTCCTACCAGGAATGGAACCAGTATCCCTTGCACTGGAAGGGGGATTCTGAACCACTGGACCACCAGAGAAGTCCCGAAAGGCTAGATTCTAAAATAGTTTACCCTGCTAGGTTAAAGAATGGATCCTATGTTTACCAATGTTGGTCACCATGATTCTTTAGGCTGTTTCTTTAGAAGAAAGTAGCTCTGAGCTTTGACTGTCTCTGTTGATAAAGAGAAACTAAATTCTCCCTGTTGCAAAATCTTTTGGAGCAGCAGGAAACCAATCTGTCAACTAAAATTGATTTATTCGCTCAACTGGAATGGCCCGACCCACTTAACACAGTCCCTGAGAGAGGGCTTTCATTCAACCCATAGGATCGGGCTGATCATCACATGATAACTAATATCTTCATGAGGAAGTCTGGGTAGAGATATCCATTACGACTTAATAGATGGAGAAAACGAAGTACAAATTTCACAGTCACGCAGATAGGATATTCGCTTCTAGTTGGATAATGTATTTACCAGGTCATCCTAGCGTAGTTCCCTTAGATACAGGATGAATTCCACCTGAATGTGCATCTCTAACCAGAAAGCCAAAGGCAAGGGCTTCCTAATCATCATAGAGAGGGAAACCCAGTTTTGCAATATTCTCAGCACTCATTTTAAAGTTTCCAGTAGCCTCTGTTTTCTTCTCCTCAGGACAGCTCTTTACAGCTTCTTTTGTTCTTGTTTATAATACAATTGACCCTTGAACAATGCAGGGATTATGGGCACCGACCCCTCAAAGNAACCCAGTTTTGCAATATTCTCAGCACTCATTTTAAAGTTTCCAGTAGCCTCTGTTTTCTTCTCTTCAGGACAGCTCTTTACAGCTTCTTTTGTTCTTGTTTATAATACAATTGACCCTTGAACAATGCAGGGATTATGGGCACCGACCCCTCAAAGCTGAAATCTGCGTATAACTTTATAGTTGACTCGCGTGTGTGAGCTTCCACATCTGTGAAAGGAACCCGCCGTGGGCCGAATTTAGTGATGAAAACCCAGCTGTCAGTGGACCTACTCAGGTCAAGCTGCTGTTCGAGGGTCAGCGGTCCTTCTTCACAAGCGCTCCCCGGATCTCAGCTCGGAGGCTGGGGATAGTTCAGAGCCCGGCGGGCCACGTCTGACTCTGACACTGACCCCTCCGTCCGTGAGGAACTGACGCGCGACGCCACGTCGGCTTCCAGAACCTCCCCCTGGCCTGGATCGCCCGGGCCCTCCAGACACTTGTGTGTGTTATCTCAGGTGCAGAACAGCTGCTGGCCTCGGAGGCGTCTCGGGAGCTCCGGAGGCAGGAGCGTCAACATCCTCGATGCCGCCAGGAGGCGGGCAGGGGGCTCAGTTAAAGCGTCTTCCGGGAGGCACGCGCTGTGGCCGGCGTGTGTGGCGAGAGCTGCAGCGGGGCTCCCCGCCTGTCGTCGTCAAGGGAGACGGAGGCTTTGGAGGCAGGGCCCTCTCCCGCCCCGCCCTCACCCAGGGGCGCAGCGGCAAAGACTCGCCAAGACGCCGCCTGTGCGCGTGCCGGGCACGGCTCAGTCTGCGAAGACAGAGGTGGGAAGCAGTGTCTGACCTCCCAGAGTCCCGGATGTGGGACGCCGACCCGGATGTGGGAACCTGCAGCTAAAACTGCGCGAGGCTCTCCCGGTGGTCCAGTGGTCAAGAGGTCCCCTTCCGATGCAGGGCATGCGGGTTCGATCCCTCTCAGGGGAGCTGGGGTCCCACATGCCTTGTGGCCAAAAAACCAAGACATAGAACAGCAGCGATATTGTAACAGATTCAATAAAGACTTCTAAAATGGTCCACATTAAAAAAAANCGACTTCACTTTCACTTTTCACTTTCATGCATTGGAGAAGGAAATGGCAACCGACTCCAGTGTTCTTGCCTGGAGAGTCCCAGGGACGGGGGAGCCTGGCGGGCTGCCGTCTATGGGGTCGCACAGAGTCGGGCACGACTGAAAGGGCTTAGAAATTTTATGGGCTTCCCAGGTGGCGCTAGTGGTAAAGAACCCGCCTACCAGTGCAGAGACTCGGATTCAATCCCTGGGACAGGAAGATCCCCTGGAGGAGGGCATGGCACCCCACTCCAGTACTCTTGCCTGGAGAATCCCATGGACAGAGGAGCCTGGCGGGCCACAGTCCAGGGGTCACAGAGAGTCGGACACGACTGAGGTTACCAGCACGCACGCACGGAGATATGTGCTGCCGGTCTCTGGAATGCTCGACTTTGAGATGTGATTTCTTTGGGTTTGTTTCTTTATTTTTGGCTCTGCGGGCCTTCCGCGCTGCCAGCGGGCTTTTCTCTGGTTGCGTCGAGCAGGGGCTGCCCCGGCTGCGGTGCGCGGGCTTCCAGGGGACAGAGCACGCAGGACCCACTTTGAGATGCGGTCAGAAGGTCTGCAGCTGCCTCTCCACCCGCCCCTCCGCTTCCCGGAGCCCTGGCTGGGAGGGAAGCAGGCTGCATGCTTGGGAGGGGTCCTGTGGCGAGGCCCATGGTCAGGTCCCCGGGCGCTGTAGAGAGCGGGCCGTGACCCGCAGTCAGGTCGTGAGACGCTGCCGCTTGGGAGCGGGTCCTCCGCGCCCTCCCCGCACCTGCAGACACGTGCAATATCGCCTGGCTCCGCAACCAGCCCCCAGGGCCCCTCAGCTGAAGTCAGGGATCGTGTGTGGAATGAACAGCTCCCGCAGGGCAGACCCCTCCCACCCACACGGAACCTCTGGCTTATACTTAGATAGTTGTCCATTTTGCAAAGTGTGACCAGTCACAGAGCTGCTTCTGGGGTCCCTGCTGTCCCTGGAAGCTGTAGGTACTCATCTTTCGGGCCCAGGGTGGGTGGTGAAGAGGGAAATGCCTGACCCGGGGCTCTGGGGAAAGGAGGGTCTGGGCTGGAGCCTCAGGACGGCGTCTCACATAGGTTCAACCTCAGAGATATCGCTTAACCTCTTGGAGTCTCAGGGTCTCCATTTGTAACATGGGGATTCTTACGCCTGCCCAGAGGGGTGTTTCTAAGGGTGTAGGACGTGTGGGAGGTGTCAGGTTCACAGACAGAGGGAAATAATGGTCGGGTGAGGTCGGAAATGCCCTTCCCAGGGTCAGGCTGGGAGAGCTTGGGCTGAAAAGGGTAGGCCCATGTATCTTTCCAGTTACGGTTTTCTCTGGGTATATGTGCAGGAGTGGGATTGCTGGGTCATATGGGAGTTTTAAATTTAGACACGTGCACCCCAGTGTTCAGAGAAGCACTATTTACCCTAGTCAAAACATGGGAGCAACCTGAATGTCCACTGACAGATGAACGGATAAGGGAGACGTGGTTCATATATACAGTGGAACACTGCTGCTGCTGAGTCGCTTCAGTCGTGTCCAACTCTGTGCGACCCCAGAGACGGCAGCCCACCAGGCTCCCCCGTCCCTGGGATTCTCCAGGCAAGAACACTGGAGTGGGTTGCCATGTCCTTCTCCAGTGCATGAAAGTGAAAAGTGAAAGCGAAGTCGCTCAGTCTTGTCTGACTCTTCGTGACCCCATGGACTGCAGCCTACCAGGCTCCTCTGTCCATGGGATTTTCCAGGCAAGAGTACTGGAGTGGGGTGCCATTGCCTTCTCCAACAATGGAACACTACTCAGCCATAAAAAGAACAAATATTTCCATTTGCAGCCACATGGGTAGATCTAGAGAATGCCATACTAAGTGAAGTAAGTCAGACAGAGAAAGGCATGTATCATGTTATATCACTTGTACATGGAATCTAAAAAAAAAAAAAAGATACAAATGAACTTATTTACAAAACAGAAATAGAGTCACAGATGTAGGAAGCAAACCACGGTCACCAAAGATGAAGGAAGGAGGTAAATCAGGAGCTTGGGATTAACACACACACGCTATTAATCGTAAAGTAGGTAATCAACAAGGATCTACTTATAGCACAGGGAACAATATCTTGTAATAACCTATATGCCTATATGGGAAAAGAATCTAAAAAAGAATGGATATGTGTAAACGTATAACCGAATCCCTTTGCTATACACCTGAAACTAACACAGCATTGTAAATTGACTATACTTCAATAAAAAAGAATAGTACATTTTTAAAAAGTCCAGACTCACTAAAAGGCTGTGGGGAAAACACCCAGCCCAGTCCAGTGTGAGCCTGAAGGGTTAAGGTCTGGATACAGCAGTGAGTCCTGAATATTCATTGGAAGGACTGATGTTGAAGCTAAAACTCCAACACTTTGGCCACCTGATGAAAGAGACGACTCATTTGAGGAGACCCTGATGCTGGGAAAGATTGAAGGCAGGAGGAGAAGGGGACGACTGAGGATGAGATGGCTGGATGGCATCACCGACTCGATGGACATGAGTTTGGGTGAACTCCGGGAGTTGGCGAAGGACGGGGTGGCCTGGCGTGCTGCAGATGGGGTCGCATCGAGTCGGACACGACTGAGCGGCTGCTCTGAGCTGGACAGCAGTGGGGGCGGAGGTGAGGGCCGGCGGGGAGGCGAGCCTGCGGAGGTGAGGGCAGGCGGGGAGGCGAGCCCGCCCGGGTCCTGTGAGCAGGCAGCCCGTCCTAGGCTCAGCGGCTCCTCCTCCCAGAGCCAAGGGAGAAGCTCAGAGACACTGGTCTGGGGTCGCTCCGTGGGAGCTGTTCCCTCTGATTTAAATCAAGGAGGAGCCCCTGGAGGAGGGGGCTCATGAGCCATGCGATGCTAATTAACTCCATTGTTGCGTTTTGTTTTCCACATTAGAGTCCCTCCAGTATTGGAGCACTTTCTCTCCCAAGAATTACACATCGTGCCCCAGTGTATCCAAGTTTCTGGGGTCTGGAAGCAGAGATGGTAGAATTTTCTGGGCCAGGATTCAGGTGGAGAGACCAGCTTCAGTTTAGGGAGAAGCTGAGCACATACCATAACCAGAATCTTCTTTGAATTTTTCATTCCACTTAAAGTGCTCTCCAGCTTCCTGAGTTATCCTCTGTTTTAATGGTCAGAGTTTTTCTGCAAATGAAAGAGAAAGGAGGGGAACAAAACCCCATGACCCGATGAGCTAAACCTTGAGAGAATGGGAGCCACGTGGTGCTGCTGATTCGCTTCTGCCAAATTCCCTGCAGAAACAATTCCAGAGAACTCCAGCTCCCTCTGACAAGCGCCTGCCTGTCCGGGAGCCAAGAAGGAAAAGAGGGACCAGATGAGACACGCTGGCGGGGAGCCCTGGGTGGTTGGGCACAACCGATTTCCCCTGGGCAGATCGGGTGATTCAAAGGCTGGCCGGGAAGACAGCTGTTCCGGAGCTCCTGGATTACTCATTGTCCTGCCCTGACTCAGTGGGCTGAACCCACTTCAGGCAGAGAGGCGCAGGGTGAACCCATGGAGCTGGTCGCCCACCCCCGGGCAAACTGAGATCTGGACCTAAACAGAAAGACTGCGGAATCAGGGTGTTTGTCCTCGGGGCAGAAGGCGTCTGAAGCTGGTGAGGCTAGTGGTGACCGTCCCTCTTCCCCCAAAGCTGAGTGGGGGAGCGGTTCAGGCACCCCAGTGACTGACTGGCCCCTGAAAGGAGGCTCTGATTGCACGGTGGGGGTCTTTCCGGGCAGGAAGTAAGTACAGTCTGGCTCTTTGGGTGACTAAGGGTGACAGAGAGAGTCTTCAGTCTTGAGCTATACCATTCTGGGGGGCTTCGCAGGTGAAGCTGTGGTGAAGAATCTGCCTGCAATGCAGGAGACGTGGGTTCGATCCCTGGGTCGGGAAGATCCCCTGGAGGAGGGCATGGCAACCCACTCCAGTGTTCTTGCCTAGAGAATCCATGGACAGAGGAGCCTGAGGTGGTACAGTCCAGGGGGTCACACAGAGTCAGACACGACTGAGTACATACACGCACCATCCAGGAGACACCAGACACAGTACGACTGAGCTCTTGAAATACGGATAACCTACACTGAGACGTATGACATACTAGCCAGATTTCAAAGACTTTATGTGAAAAGACGTGTAAAGTTTCTTATAATTATTTGCCTTGATACATGTTGAAATGATAAAATTTGGGGTATACTGGATTAAATAAGATAATTGTTAAGAATAGCTTTAGCTTTCTTCTTTTTTTTTTCCCCCGAAAAGGTCGCTACTAACATGGATGGACCTAGAGACTTTCATACTAAGTGAAGAAAGTCAGAGAAAGACAAATATGATATCACTTATGTGTGGAATCTGGAAAACTGGTGCAAATGAACTTATTTACAAAATAGGAATAGCCTCGAGACCTAGAAAACAAATGCATGGTTACCAAAGGGGAAAGGAAGGGGAGGAATACATGAGGAGTCTGGGACTGACGTATACACACTGCTGTATTTAAAATGGTTAACCAGCAAGGACCCGCTGTGCAGCGCAGGGAACTCCGCTCAGCTCTGTGTAACGAGCTGAATGAGAAAGGAATGTGGAAAGGAGCGCATATACGCAGGTGTATGGCAGTCAGTGTGCTGCACGCCTGAAACCAACGCAACATTGCAAGTCAGTTACACTCCAACATAAAGCAAAAGCGTAAGGACTTCCCTGGCGGCCCAGTGGCTAAGCGCCCGCCTGCCAGGGCAGGGGACAAGGGCATGTGTCTGGAGGGTCCCACCTGCCGCAGGGCAGTGAAGCCCGGACGCCACAGCTCCGGAGCCCACGCGCCTAGAGCACGTGCTCTGCAGCAAGGAAGGAACCACTGAAGCGAGATGCCCACACACACAGCCAGGCTGCTCGCTGCAGCCGGAGAAGGCCGCCTGCAGCAAGGAAGACCCAGCGCAGCCGGAAATAAAAAATAAAAAATTTAAATCTATACAATAACAATTTTTGATGTTGCTACTAGAAAAGTTAGAATTGCGTCTGTGACTCATCCTTGTGGCTCATGCTTTGTTTCCTGGGACAGCACTGCTTTCTTCCACTCAAGGCAGAGAGTTCATGAACAGGGCTGGATCCGGACTGCTGAAATCCTAGACCCGTCACTGCCTGGCTGGGAGACTCGGCTCAGTTACGTAAACCCTCCGAGGTTCAGTTTCCCCGTGTCTAGGATGAGGCTTAAAGTAGCACAGAGCAGGTGAAACTCAGGTGAGACGATGGACTCAGAATCCAGAGCAGGGTTTGGCACACCTAGGATTTTAATACGTACGTGGTTTCCTTACGAACAGTACTTAAACATTTCTCACCAAAGAGGCAGACAGGAGAGGGGGCGGTGTGGCCTCGCGTTCTTACCACCCACCTTCAACCACTGGCCCTTCCGTATTAACCAGGGAGGAGAAGCTTCCCTTTCACATGGATTTCACTTGCAAATTTGGAGACTGGGGGTCAGAGACACCCTCTGACTTTCTCAGTAAATCAGGATATGTCAGGCAACTCCAAATGAGACCCGTGGGTTCTGCCTGGAAACTGGAAACTGCGGGTACAGGGAGCCACGTATCTGACTTGGCATCAGGAGACCTGGGTCTGAACTCTGTCCTTTGATCCTAGTGAGATGTCTTAACCCCCCTGGGCCACTGGCTCCTCAGCTGTGCGGCAGGCTCCCTGGGAACCCTTCCAGGTCTTTACATCCCTTGGAGGGACCACAAGCTTTTCATGAGCATCTACTGGGTGCCTGACACTGTGGGAACGCCAGGGGTTCCAGGAGGGCTTCCAGCCCAATAGAGAAGACAGGCTGCGGTTCGTTACGCAGGTTCATTTGTGTGCCACTTTTTTCTAAGCACACAAAAGATGGAAAACAAAAATGTGGCAAGCCGGGTAGGGGATACCAGGGGCCCCGAACCAAGTCAGAAGAATCAGAGCAGGTTTTTCCAGGGGTAAGTCTTAACCTGAGACTCTAGGTGACTAGAAAGGGGAAAGGCCTTGCAGGCAAAAGAGTAGAAAGAGCTAGAGACAAAGAAAGTCCAGGCGGACAGGGCATGTGCAGTGTGTATGTGTGTGTGTGTGTGCACGCATGAGTGTGCGTGTGTGTGTGTGCACATGTGTCTGTGTGTGTGTGCACGTGTGTGCAGCGGTGGTGGTGGTTGATTTTACAAGACAGCTTGGCTCTGCTCTGGGGCCCTGACGTTTGGCCAAGCACTAGTCTAGATGCTGCTTACGGCCGGGGTCGACTCTGGCTCTCAGCAGCCTTGTGTGAAACAGATGACCCTTGCCCCTGTGGGTGGGCCTCACCCAATCAGTTGAAGGCCTCTAGAGCAATACCTGAGGTTTCTCGGAGAAGAAAGAATTCTTCCTCAAGACTGCGACATAGAGATGCTGCCTGAGGGACTTCCCTGGAGGTGCAGTGGCTAGGACTCTGGGCTCCCAGTGCCCGGGGCCCGGGCTTGATTCGTGATCAGGGAACGAGAGCCTGCAGCTACTACCCGGGCAGCTGGAGAAATGACTAAAAAACATCCTGCCTGCCCACCTGGTTTCCAGCCCTATAGACTTCGGACTTAACCACCAACCCATAGTCACCTGAAAAAGATTTCTTAAGATCTCTCTCTGGATGATAATCTTTTTTAATTTATTTTTTTATTGAAGGATAATTGCTTTACAGAATTGTGCTGTTTTCTGGCAAAGCACAACATGAATCAGCCACAGGTGACATGTATCCCCTCCTTCTTGAACCTCCCTCCTGTCTCCCTCCCCATCTCACCCCTCTAGGTTAATAGAGTCCCTGTTTGAGTTTCCTGAGCCATGCAGCAAATTCCCATTGGCTGTCTATTTTACATATGGTAATGTAAGTTTCTATGTTACTCTTTCCATACATCTCACCCTTTCCTCCTCTCTCCCCAGGTCCATAAGTCTGTTCTCTATGTCTGGATGATAATTTTAATACAGTGTGCATTTGTTGATAACCCGAAGAACCATACACTGCATGGCTTTAAACATTAATTTATTCTCTCACTGTTCTTGAGGCTGGAAGTCCAAAACCAAGGTGTTGACAGGACCGTGCCTGCCGTGAAGCCTCCAGAGCAGAATCTGATGCACGCTTCTGTCTTAGTTTCTGAAACTGCTGCCAGTGTGCTTGGCGCGTATTCACATCACCGCTCTCTCATATGGCATTCTCCCTGTGTGTCTGTCCGTGTCTCTCCTCTACTTAAAAGGATACCAGTCAAAGGGGATTAGGGTCCACTCTAGCCAGCATCTCAGTCTGATGACATCTACAAAGATTGCACTTCCCAATAACGTCACATTCACAGGCCTTAGGGGTTAAGACTTGAACATTTCTTTTGGGTGTACAGGATTTAACATATAAGACAATGTATCTACGTCTTAGGTAAAATTGTATCCTGTAGTTAGGGACACTGGCTTCCCTCGTGGCTCAGATGGTAAAGAATCAGCCTGCAATGTGAGAGACCTGGGTTCGATCCCTGGGTCAGGAAGATCCCCTGGAGAAGGGATAGGCTACCCACTCCAGGATTCTTGCCTGGAAAATTCCATGGACAGAGGAGCCTGGCGGGCTACAGTTCGTGAGGGCTGCAAGGAGTCGGACGTGACTTAGAGCCTGAGCGTGTATCGCACATGCTCATTAGCTCTGACTTACAGCGAGGAAACTTGGAGAAGTAACCTGGTCCCTCAGGGAGGAAGTGGTGGGACCGGAGCGTGAACACAGCGCTTGACGTTTGACTTGCTGCCTGCGTCTCCATCCCCGAGGTCTCACCCAGTGGCTGCCGAGCCAGACCCGCTCTTCAGGGACCACCATCAGGAGGTGGAGTTTTCATCTGGATACTTCTGGCAGACTCTCACTTTCAAGTTCACCCTCATCCCCACTTAGACCAGGTTGCATCACACGCTTGTGCTTGACCTGGGAGTGCATTTGACTCTGCCTCTATCCACTCCTACACGCTAATGCAAGAGTTTAACATGTTTTCCTATTTTTCTCCTATTTGTTCAAATATTTCAAGACGGGTAAATGCAAAACACGGCATGTTTCCACTTGAAATTCACTTATGACAGTCGTCATCACTACAGTTACGGACAAGTCTGTGTGTAGATACGCCCACTCACGAGAAAGGATTTTCCTTTGTGTCTTTGGATGTGTTGTCTGTTCTTATTTTTACCTGGTTAAATCTGTCATTTAACAACCTACATGTCTAGCTGTATTTTAAAGGAATAACAGGAAGTTGGAGAGTGTCTAGCCTCCCAGTGCTTGGGTTAGGTGATGGGTAACCACACAACTGGGGATGCTACACAGAAAGGTGCATCAGGTGATGGCTCCCCTGGTGGCCCAGGGGCTGACTCCGCCTGCCAAGGCAGGTTGGATCCCTGGTCCGGGAAGATCTCTTATGCTGAGGAGGGACTAGAGCCACACTCTCCAGCTACTGACACTGCCGGCCCATGCTCTGCAGCAAGGGAAGCCACTCCCCGAGAAGCCCGCGTCCCGAAGCTGGAGAGCAGCCCCCCAAACCCCGCCATCATGGAGAAGGCCCCCGCACTGCGGTGGAGACCAAGCGCAGCCACACACTGATACATAGTTTAAAAAAGTGTACCAGCCTAGACAATAATGCTCTATACATGGCTTGAGAATACTGGAAAATCGGTGTGACACGATTTTTTAAGCTCATAGAATTGTCTTTTCAAGCCCACTCAGGTTCAACAAATCTTCGACTCCTCAAACTGTCCTGCCACCCACAATAAAGGGGAGTAGAAGAATCCGGTTTGGTGCCATTTATCAATAACTTCTATCTGGACTAACTCTGGCAGTCCAATGGTTAAGACTTCACCTTCCAATGCAGGGGGTGGAAACATGATTGAATTTGTGACCTCAAAAACCAAAACATAAAACAGAAGCAATGCTGCAATAAATTCAGTAAAGATTTTTAAAACTAATAGGTCAATTTTAAAGATTCTCCTGGTTCCATAAGACCAAGAGTCCTTCATCCCATGATCTGTATGTTATATAACATATAATTCCACACTGGCTAAATATGGGTTTCATATAGATTAATTATCATTTTACTTTTAATTTTAGTTTTTGCCCCAGCTCCTCACCATGTGGGATTTTAGTTTCCTAACCAAGGACTGAACTGGAAGCACTGTCTTAACCACTGGACCACCAGGGAAGGCCCTGATACAGGTTAGTTGTTGATTACCGGCTCAAATCGTGGGTAGTGGGTTATCTGAAAAGCCCCAGGTTTGAAACCCTTCCCAGATAAGGACTGCCTTTGAAGGCCATGACAGTCCTGTTGAAAATAAAGTGTCCAGGCATCTAAATGACATGAAGGGCTCCCTACAAACATCAGGAAGGTCACTGGATGAACTCGACCCAGAGGAGAAGCTACACATCACAGCTGCTGTAGCTCCCAGCCAAGCAAGCGAGGTCTCCAGGCCCTTCACAAACCTGATCACGTTTCCACAGGGCTCTGAATGAAAGTTACCACTAAAATGTGAGCTGTGTACGTTTCCTTGCCAATTGTGTTGCAAAGCAAACCAAAGACTAATCAGTTTCTTCCCTCAACCAAATGCATTTAATATCTCATTAGCTTTGGAAGGTTTCACAGCAAATTGGCATAAATGAACACTCTAGAAAGAGCATTATTGTCTTTCTGTCTAAATAGCTACTGACAGTCTTTGTGCTTTTTTCCTTTCTGTTTGGACAGTGCACTCTGCAAAGCAGATTTATAAAAAGAGAGCATGAGGCATGATTAGTCCCCCATTTCTCTCTGTCTCACGGCTGAGATACACACACAGGCAGTCAGACAGCTGCGCTTCCCTCCACTTCTCTGACTTCAGCGGGACTGTGGAAAATCAACCTGAAATATTTTCAAGAAACTTTTTGCTCCTTTATCTCCAAGGACAGGAGCTAAGCCTCACTGTACTCCTTCACCCCACCCCTCGGCTCCTCTCCCTGACTGTCAGGGGAACGTAAATCACTCAGCAATCCTTCATGCACACACGGCCATCCCAAAGGGAAACTCCCGGGAGGAGCTCTCCGCTTGGGCGCGTCCTCCAGTGGAGGGATACCGATGCATTTTAAGAGAAAGCACTAACTGGAGAAGGGGTAGAGGACAGGGAGCCCTCCTCCACTGCGGGGGGCGTTAGAAACCGGTGCAGCTGCTGTGGAGAACCACACAGAGGCTCCTCACAGAAACAAAAACGGAATTACCACATGGTCCAGCAAACTCACTCCTGGGCACGTATCCGGAGAAAACTGCAGTTTAAAAAGGTCCATGCCCCCCAGCTTTCACAGCAGCGCAATTCACGGTGGCCAAGACATGGAAATCAACGATCCGTCAACACAGTTAAAGAAAGGAGATGCCTACAAGTCAGGCTCTTCCCCGAAGGAGAGCTGAGTGAGAAGCAGGAAATCCCGAGGTAGAGCTGGAAGAGAGCGAAGGCTTCTGGGGTTGCAGCGAACCCGGCTTTATCCTCATCCTGGTCTCTGGAGAGAATCAACACAGATTCGGGAACCACTGGCAGAAATCTGACAGACCAGCCCCATGTCATCGAGGTGGGTGGTTTCTCCATCTTCATTCAACTCACATGTGTTTATCAGGCTTTTACACGCCTGGGTCATCATGTCTGTTGTTTTAAGAGTCTTTAGAAAAAAACACGCTGATGATCTGAGTCATACGTTGCGGCAAACCATGACTCAGGGAGAAGAGGTGGCTGAGGAGGGCGGCCTCTGGGCAAGGCAGATATAAGAACTTCAGCTGGAAGCACGTTGCCGTGGCTGTAAAGCTGGTTGACAGCACCATCGTTTATGGCATCCAAGGCCTATTAGTTCAAAGTTCACAAGATAAATTTCCACTCAGATTTGGAGCCAGAAACATTCTATCCCTCCACGTAAACTTGTTTGCTTTCTATTCAAGTGGAAAGGAAACTGTTTGCAACATAATGCTGAGTTTAGTCAAAGGCAGCAATAAACCAGGTCAGTTGTTTGACAATACTCATTTTCTCTTCACGTCAGTCAATTTGGTTTCTGGTTTTTCTGTCCTACCACTGTGTAGTTTAATAAGCTATCTCAATTTGGGGGGCATTCAAAACATCATTCCAAGTAAAACATTGAGTTAGCTGCTACACTTTGGATCTTAGAATGACTAAGACCCCAAAACTGATGATACCAGTTTCCGGGAAGGATTTGGCACAGCCGTCGTGTCTGACTCTTTGTGACTCTACAGACTATAGCCCGCCAGGCTCCTCTGTTCATGGGATTCTCCAGGCGAGAACACTGGAGTGGGCTGCCATGCCCTCCTCCAAGGGATCATCCAGATCCATTGATGGAACCTGCATCTCTTGTGTCTCCTGCTCATTCGTTACTGGTGGGAATGCAAAATAGTCCGGTCACCTTGGAAAAGACAGTTTCTTGCAAAGCTATGCGCTGCTGTATGATCAGCAGTCATGTTTCTAGGTATTCACTCAACTGATACAAACACTTACATCCACATAACAACCTGCATGTGAGTGTTTATAGACTCTTCATTCTTAATTTCCAAAAAGTGGAAATAACCAAGATGTCCTTCAATAGGTAAATGGATGCATGAGCTGTGGGACATCCATATACAGTGGAATATTATACAATGATAAAAAGAAATGAGGTCTCAAGCCGCAGAAAGGCAGGGATGAATCTCAAATACATCTTGCTAAGAGAAAGAAGCCAGTCTGAAAAGGGTACATAATGGTTCCAATTATATGAAATTCTGGAAAAGGTGAAAATAGAGACAGTGAAAAGATCAGAGGTTGCCACGGGTCAACGGGAGGGGAGGAGGATAAAATGGGTGGGGCACAGGGGGTTCTTAGGGAAGGGAACCCAATCTGTAAGACGCTGCAGTGGTGCAGGCGTGGCGCCATATGTCTGTCACGACCCACAGAGCTTCACAGCACAAATAGTGAACCTTAATGTATGGTGCCAACTCAAAAAAAAAGCATCTAGGAAGCTGTGAAAAACCCCAGGATGGATTCAGAATGTGACGAAACAAACTGTATCACAAATATATGCAGAAGTTTGTTGAAGGAGTAAGGACGAGTGGGGACCTAAGTGACCCTGGAAATGAGTGGGATCTACAGGATGAAAAGCAGAAGAAACTTCTGTAAACATTGTCCTCCAGGGGAGACAGCTTCCTGTGGGGCATGGGTTAATCATTCTGACATTGCACTGTAGGCACAGGGAAATAGATGGGGAAACAGTGTCAGACTTTATTTTTGGGCACTCCAAAGTCACTGCAGATGGTGACTGCAGCCATGAAATTAAAAGATGCTTACTCCTTGGAAGAAAAGTTATGACCAACCTAAACAGCATATTCAAAAGTAGAAACATCACTTTGCCAACAAAGGTCCGTCTAGTCAAAGCTATGGTTTTTCCAGTGGTCATGTATGGATGTGAGAGTTGGACTGTGAAGAAAGCTGAGCACCGAAGAATTGGTGCTTTTGAACTGTGGTGTTGGAGAAGACTCTTGAGAGTCCCTTGGACTGCAAGGAGATCCAACCAGTCCATTCCCAGAAGTGCTGACATTCCTTCTGTTCAAGTGGAGCATCTTTTGTAGTTTCTCATTCCTCCTTGTCCATTCTGCCTCCCTGAGCCTTTCAGAATGCGCTCTTGGTACAGAAACAAGATCTCCACTTCAGTTGCTGTGTTTGGCCACCTGGAAATTTCAGCCGTTGGCCTCCATCATCATGAGGGAGGAATCTGTGAATTTAGAATCTGTGGCCCCAAACCTGACTTTCCTTCCCTCTGTGGAGGAAATTGCAAGATCTTTTCTTAATGATAATCTTTTTGGTGAGAGTTTCACTTTTATTATACATTTTAAATTGTAATTTTAAGAATTATTCTTCCCCCACCACCTCCAGCATGCTGGAATGCAATTTGGGATAATTCGTTATTTTTAAAGAAAGCTGGTGGGTGGAGGACTGTGTTCTTGAACTGGAAGCCTCATATATTAATCTTTGCAGACAGATGCTGTTCTAAGACTAGGGGTACCTCCTCTGTACCCCTCAGGGTCTGGCATAAAGCTCTGGCCATATCAGTTCTCAGGGCACCTGTTGAGAACTTGTGACTGGGTGGTACAGGCGTTGAGAGCAGGGCTTTGGAGAAGATATATCTGATTCTCTCTTTTTTGTCTTTTTGACACTCCATGCAGCATGTGGAAATCAACCAGAAATGGAACCCAAACCCCTTGCTTTGGAAGAGCATAGTCTTAACCACTAGACCACCAGGGAAGTCCCAAGATATATCTGATTTTGAATCCTGCTTCTGCCATTTGATCTTCTGAGTTCTTGGACAGTCCACTGAATCTCTCCACGTTTCTGTTTCCTCATGTATAAAACGGGATTAATAAAACTGACCACATAGAGCTGTGAAAGTTAAATGAGATGATGCTTAACACCGTACACAGCAGCTGTGGTTCACCTTTCTCCCTGTTGAAGTGTGACCCCCATGGGACTAGGATATCTCTCATTCACTGCTATATTCCAATGCCTGCTACATAGCAGATGCGCAAGAAAATATCAGATTAATGAAAATGTGTTATAAGTTTTTCTATGATATAACTGCACAGAGGAAGAGANTCCGGGAGTTGGTGATGGACAGGGAGGCCTGGCGTGCTGCAATTCATGGGGTCGCAAAGAGTCAGACACGCCTGAGCGGCTGGACTGAGCTGATGAAAGGGTGGTGGATGGGATTTTCCTGGTGGTCCAGTGACTAGGACTCCACACTCCCAGTGCAGGGGGCCTGCATCTGATCCCTCGTTAGGAACCTCGATCCCACGTGATCCCATGTGCAGTAACTAATACCTGGCGAACCCCAATAAACTAAAAAAACAATTTTTTAAAAAAGGATTGTGGACAGAAGATGACACTGTGAGGGTGAGTTCGGGATGGCCCCTGGGGTAGTGAGTTAGGGTTAGACATTAGTGTGGACTCATGCTTAGCTTAGTACACATACAGCTAGTCACATATAGAAACATTGAGAAGTGTGACTATATACACAGGTTAGTATGCATACATTTCCTTCCTCTGTCAGCTGAGAGTATCTAGAAGCAAAGACACCCCAACAGGAGCAAGCACACCCAATGTCCAGGTTTCTAATGCCATTCCAAAAGGAACCAGATCCCCTGGAGAAATGGCGGATTCTAGGCCTGGAGCACCGTGAATGCCAGATGAGCCTGGAGCACCATGATGCTCCAGATGAGCCTGGAGCACCGTGAATGCCAGAAAGCAAGGAAGTGTCAAAACAAAAAGCAATTCCACAAGGATGAGAGCATGTCAAAGGGACACAGGAGATAACTAGTGGAGTCCCCAAGAGCCAAACCTGGCAGGATTTGAGCAAACACCGACAACAACCCCTCCAAACCACCAAACAAAGAAATAAACCTCCCCCAAGACTAATATTTGACTGTAATCTGAAATATAAAGTAAGTAGCCACGAGCCTGTCCTGGTATGAATGACTGAATATGTAAATAAAGTGAAGAGAATAGATGACTCTATCATGCAGAAGGGGCCTGGATATTCTATGTCAATGCTCTGCCCTCGAGGTGGTGAGCATAGCTCTACTCCTTAAGTGTGGGGTGCACAGAGTGACTTTCTTCCAAAAAGTACAGTGTGGAGAGGGGAGGAAAGTATAATCGCAGGGGAGACAGGCAGCAAACAGAGCCTGAGCCAGGTGTCACGGTGACAAGGGTGCGGTGCTGATGCTGCATCCCTTGATATGACGAGATAAGAGCAGCCTCACTTCTGCCGTCTCCGCGCCCCAGACCCATAGCCCGCATCCGATCATGAGAAAAGCATCGGACCAGTCCCAATCAAAGGGCATTCTAGAACACCCGACTAGCACCCCTCGAAACTGTCAAGGTCGCGAACATCATAGAAAGCCTGAGAAACGGTCACAGCCAAGAGGAGCCTAAGGAGACGGGGTAGCAACACGGGGCAGAGAAAGGGAAATTTGAATCGAGTGTGAACTGGGAGTTTGCTGTTAGCAGACGCAAACTGTTACGTACAAAGAATGAATAAACCAAAACCTCCTATTGCACAGCTCAGGGAACTACGTCCAATATCCTATGATAAACCGTACTGAGAAGAAATATGCAAAGAATACATATGTATGTATGTGTTTGTACATAGCCGAATCACTTTGCTGTACACCAGAAACGAACACAACTTTGTGAATCAACTATACTTAACAAACAACAAGCTCGTGCTGGGTCAGCAAACACAGCTGGCGGTCTGCTCAGCCCGGGGCCGCTGAGAAAGCGCCTCCTGACAGCTCTCCAAGCCTCAGATTATTTCTTCAAAGCGCAGGAAGATGGAGTGAAGGCGGGATGGGGGTTGATGTGAGACTGAGCTGTCCATTGCAAACCGCTTGCCACCGGGACGTGCGGCTATTGACATTTAAAGGAAAATTGAATGAATGTCTAACTTGGTGAGTTACACTAGGCGTGTTTACCAGCCTTTCCCACCATCATAAAAAGTTCCACTAGACAGTGCTGCTAACCAGAAAGGCTCTATTGCAAACTTTGTGTACAAAGTGTATATACATACTTAAACACACACGCACACACACATATTTTTTTTGGGGGGGCGGCTGTTCCTGAACCAGGGATTGAACCCACACCCTCTGTAGCAGAAGCGCAGAGTCTTAACCGAATGTCCTCTTACCAGGATGTAGTTGTGATGATATTTAGGGACCAAAGCAGACGCGCCTACAACTTAACTCTCAAATAATTCAGGAAAAAAATATGTATGTGCTTGTAATGAGAACACAAACGTGGCAACATGCTAACAACTGATGGATCTGGGTACATTTCTTAATGACTTTTTGGTAAATTTGCAATTATTTCAAAAGTCAGTTTAAAAAGTAAATTAAAAACCCAATCAATCAAGCAAACAAAAAGCTCCAGGGAAGCGGGTAAATTTATCAGGTTGACTTTCCTGAAACACAAGGAGCCAGTGAACAGAGGTCCTCAGCCGTGGGAGCAGGGCCCTCCTCTGGGCACGCTTCGGAGGGTTTAACTGGACTGGGACTCTGGCCCCACCCTCGGGTAGGGGAGCTTCAGGGCCTCTCCCTCTGGCGGTGCCTCTGCACACTCCCTGGGCCCGATGTCACCAATGCCAGGGAGCTCCTTCCCTGGTTTCTCCAGGTCAGGGATGCCTGGCTCTCAGCTCCCTCCTCTGAGCCTCCCGGCTCAGTGTTCCACTTGGAATCGCTTTCATGACTGCTCCTGCTGCCGCCTGGATTGTTTTTATACGTTAAAACTGGGCGGTTCCCTAGGAGGGGTTCTTGGTACCAATGTGCCGCCAGGAACCCATGAAGAGTCACTGCTCTGAGGGCATGGAGACACTGCTTTGCATTCACCTCGCCATGCACCTGCATACGTGCTCACTCGCTCAGGTGTCTCCCACTCTGTAGCCCACCAGGCTCCTCTGTCCGTGGGATTTCCCAGGCAAGAACCCTGGAGTGGGCTGCCATGCCCTCCTCCAGGGGATCTTCTCCCAACCCAGTCACTGAACCCGTGTCTCCTACAGCTCCTGCAAGGGCTGGCGGATCCTTTATCATCCTGCATCACCTGGGAAGCCCTCGCTACGTACAATTGCACACGTGTGGTGATGACGACGGGGATTCAAATCAGCGCAGTTGCCTTTCTCCCCCTCTTTCTATTGTTCTCCTGACAACACTTTTCCTCTTCTTCCTCCCCCGACTCACCTCTTCTGTGGCCACAGAGCTCCCAGCCTCCTCTGGGCTTGGGAGTCGGAGGAAAGTGTCCGTGGTCCCTGAATCCCCTCTGCCGGTTTTGTACATCTGATTTTTCTTAGGAGAGCACTTTCTTTTTATCTTTTGACTTAAAAAAATTTTTTTTAACTGGAGAATAATTGCTTTACCATGTTATTAATACGTTAGTTTCTGCCGTACGACAGTGTGAATCGTCATAACCGTACATAGATCGCCTCCCTTGCACGCCCCTCTAGGTCACGACAGAGCTCTCTATTTACACAGGGCTGTGTTTACCTGTCAATGCTTCTGTCTCAATTCGTCGCACCCTCTCCTTCCCCCGCTGCATCCACAAGCCTGTTCTCTGTGTCTACATTATGTCTGCATCTCCCTCCCTTCCTTGCAAGTATGTTCATCTGTACCGTTTTTCTAGACTTCATATATGTGCGTTAATGATATTGCTTTTTTCTCTTTCTGACTTACTTCACTCTATAGGACAGACTCTAGGTTCATCCACCTCACTACCAGTGATTCAAATTCGTTCCTTTTACTGGCTAATAGTCCACTGGATGTATGTACACAACTCGTTATTTCCCTTTGGTCGGTGGCAGGGTCCTGGGTGTTGGGGCGGTCATAGATCCTGCATGATGTTTGGATGAAATGCAGCAAACATTTCTGTGAGCCTACTTTGGGGTCCAGACTCTCTGCTGGGTGCTGTTGATACAGCATCATCAGGAAGACCTTGTCTCTGATGAGTTCCTGGAGCAAAACCCCAAAATGTGCCAAGTGCAATGCCAGGGTGAACCAGGCATGGTGGAGAAGCTCAATCTCATCTGTGGCAGGAAGAAATGGGGGAGGGGGAACCCCACCTTCTTCACCACTCCACCCTCTCTGTCTTAATACAATTTCTAACATCATAATCTAACACCTTTTAAAAGTTGAAGTATAGTTAATTTACAACTCTGTGATAGCTGCTAGTGATTTAGCTGTTTATAAACACACACACACGTATATATAGTTTATTTCTTAATTTTACTTTATTGAAGTATAGTTAATCTACAATGTTATTTTTGTTGCATAGCAAAATAATTCAGTTATACATATTTGTATTTGCATTCTCTTTCATAGTCTTTCCCCTTATGGTTTATCACCAGATATTAAATATAGTTCCCTGTGCTGCACAGCAGAAGCCTGTTGTTTATCCACCCTGTGTACAACAGTTGAGAAACAGTAGTTATTTAATTAATTTATTGAAGTACAGTTGACTTACAATGTTGTTTTAATTTTTGCTGTGCCTCAAAGTGATTCAATTACACATTTATATGTTCCTTTTCAGATTCTTTCCATTATAGGTGATGGGTGAGAGATGCCCGTTCTCGATCCTGCGCAGATCTTGTTGAGTCTATTCTGTATGTAGTAGTCTGTTTATTGTCAATCCCACACTATGAGTTTATCCCCTTCCCCGCACTTTTCCCTTTGATAGCTTTGTTTTCTATGTCTGTGAGTCGATTTCTGTACTGATGTAATTCCTCCTTGAACTTTTATCTCACACTTAAACCCCTATTAGACTCTCCAGCTCCCAAACCTGCCACCTCTCCCAACAAGTTCAACCAATTCGAGTTGAAATGAAAGCATCTCAGACAGGGTCGGGTCTGCTCCCCAAAGCTCCTCTTTGTGCGGAGGGAAGCAGCTTGCGGCTCCAGCTCGCCCCCGAGTGACCCACTCTTCTCTTGTCGTTTCAAAGCAGTCCCCGTCGTTTTCAGTCTTCGGTTAACCCACCCGCAGGCTCTGAGGATGCGGCCGTCCAGCACCGCTCCCCGTGTCTCGGAGAAGCACCTTCGGGGTACCCTGTTGGTCCAGGCGTTAAGACTCCGTGCTCCCAAAGCGAGGGGTGCAGGTTCGATCCCTGGCCTGGGAACCGGGGTCCCATATGCCGGTGTGGCTGCAAGAGAAAGAGAAGCCCCTTTCGTGGACATCGGATAGAGCATTCAAGTTTAGGACTCATGCTTCCCGTAGCAGCTCAGCCAGTGGCAGCTTGATGGTCTGAGGAAGCCGCAGCGGCTTCACAGGCCCAGCCCCTGGGGCCCAGATGAGCTGTATTCTAGGCTTCACGTCCTCTTAGCGGTATTTCCAAAAACACCCTCAGACCCTCCAACACTTGGCCTCTTCACAGGAGGGGAATTCAGAAAGGAAAGAGATAGGCATCTTAACCTATGGTGGTTAAAACACTGTTGCTTTTGTAGAGCTGGAAAACACAATCCTGAGGATACTGACTGAAGCCCTTCCAGGGGCCCCCAGGGCCAGAGGAGGCCTCCTTCCAAGGTGATGCTGCGTGACTCAGGCATAGCAGCTGTGGGGCAGAGAGTGGGAAGCAAGCTCTGTGGGTCACCCGCTGCAGCGGCACGGAAAGCCAGCCCTGCCTCACAACGTCAGGAGGGACCCGAGCTGTGATGCCCAGGGTCTCATGGACCGAGAGGGCGGCCCACCTGGACGGCCTCCTGGTGAATCCCCCTCTGCCCAACCAGCACACTGGGAATGAGCCCCTCTCATCGCCGAACGTTTCCTTTGATTTCAGGCCCTCTCTGCGCAGGGCCTTCCTGGGACCCAGCTTCTCACCAGGACCTATTTATTCATGAATCCGGTTACTTACAGCTACCTGGGAGCCAAAACTCTTCTGCGTACACAAGCTCGTGCTGGGCTGACCGACCATCCAGCTTTGCCTGGCACACCCCAGTCTCAAACTCCCACATCGTGGAAAAACCCCGGGTCCCAGGAAACCTGGGTGGTGGGCGACCCTGGAGTGGACGCACAGAAGGTATGGATTCCCCACCATGGGCTCTGGGGCTGCGTCCCTGAGGTGTGGGTACCACCTCGGACATCTTGACCTTGGAAACCGTGGGAACTGGCCCTGAGTGACTTAGGCAGAAAAGGGGCTTTTTGAAACAATAATTCCCTCTCTCTGCTTCTCCGGATTCAAAGTCTTGTCTGGGAGCACCGTACGCGGCAAACTGAGCCACGTGTTAGGGAACACATGGAGGGAGCAGCAAGGCAACCCTGTTCTGCCTGAGATGAGAGGTGAACACGTTAGGGGGGAGAGGGACTGCCCCCAAAGCTGGGGAGGGGATTCAGACGATCGCTACCCGAAGCAACAGCAAAGCCAACGATGGGGAAGATGCTACATATAAGTCAGGCACAGACAACTGTGGGGCAGAGAGTGGGAAGCAAGCTCTGTGGGTCACGGTCGCCCACCGCGGCTCCACGGAAAGCCAGCCCTGCCTCACAGCGTCGGCAGGGCCGGGAGGAGGGACCCGGGCTGTGGTGTCTGTGCCCAGGGTCTGATGCAGTGGGAGAGGGCTGCCTGCAGGGAGGGCTGCCTGCAGGGAGGGCTGGTGGTCGACCAGGCAGGGAGCCAGCGGCCGTCTAACCCTAAAGCGCCCAAAGGCAGGGGACCCAGGGCGAAATTAAATGAGACATTCGGCTTTCCCCGGGGAGCCTGCCCAATTGCTTGAACACGTTAGCCGAGGGTCTGGCATATAGTGACATGGGAAAGGAAATGGCAGCCCACTCCAGTACTCTTGCCCGGAGAATCCCATGGACCGAGGAGCCTGGCGGGCTGCAGTCCATGGGGTCGCTGAGAGTCAGACACGACTGAGTGATTCACACACACACACACACACACACACACACACAGTGACAGTGTAATGGGAGAGGAGAAAGGGGAACTTACGTGTTTCTTTCCCCCCCAGAGTAGCTGTTGGGTATTTTTGCTGCTTTGGGCTTGTCCGGTTCTCCCTGCCCCACGCCCCGGAGCCTCCATTGAAGCTGGCACTTCAGGGAGTTTCAAAACCCACCTTGCTCTACTGATCCAGACGATTTTCACATCCTCACGTCTGGTATCTGCAGAGCCTCCGTGCGTAACTGGCGGGGTGCGTTTTTACCTTTAGCTGTTTAGTTGCCTAGATAAATCAGTAGATGTTTCCAGAAAGCTGCCCTTCATGTCAAAATCTCAGACATTCCAGGGCGGCTTAAGCCTGGATTCCAGACCTAGTCTCAGCACAGAACGTGCTGCTGGTTGCCTTTCCAGCTTCCACCCTTCACAGGGAACTACTTTTCCCAAACACATGCCTTTTCTGGTGTAGGGAAGGGGAGAGTCTCTGTGGGGGCAAGAAATGGGTGTTTTCCTGTTGAAACACACTCCTGTCCTCCCCACCTGTCCTCTGCCTGAGACCAGACCTCCCAGCCAGAAGGAAACTTCCAGGCTCTGAGCCTCAGAGAGCATCACATGACCCCTTGATAACAGGATCTCTTGGCCCCTTCAAGTCAGAACAGCAGAATAGCTGCCACATAGAAATGCAGTATCTTAGCCCCACTCTGTGCCTGTATGCAAAGTTGCTCAGTCGTGTCCAGCTCTGTGTGACCCCACAGACTGTAGCCTGCCAGGCTCCTCTGTCCCCGGGATTCCCCAGGCAAGAATGCTGGAGTGGGTTGCCATGCCTTCCTCCAGGGGCATCTGCCTGACCCAGGGATTGAACCCGTGTCTCTTACGTCTCCTGCACTGACAGGCGGGTTATTTACCACTAGCGCCTCCTGGGAAGCACCCCCCAACCCAGACCTGCAGAACCAGGATCTGCATTTTAGGACTCCTAGATTCTTTGTACACGTGTTAAAGTCTGAGAAGCACTTCTTAAGATCACTGGTCCTCAACTCCCGCCACACTGGAATCCCTTGAGGAGTTTTAGAATATCCTGAAGCCTAATATTATTCAGTCATG
Organism: Neotragus pygmaeus; assembly: GCA_006410875.1. NCBI lineage: Eukaryota > Metazoa > Chordata > Mammalia > Artiodactyla > Bovidae > Neotragus > Neotragus pygmaeus. Next base: position 2,025,136 of record SJYV01030329.1, on the reverse strand, counting down.
AAAATACTAAAATCTTGCCATCCGCGGCAACATGGATACACCCAGAGAGTATTATGCTGAGAGAGATAAGTCAAGCAGAGCAGGAAAACGCTGCATCATTTCCCACATACATGGAGTCTAAAAACAAGACAAACGAACACACATCACAGAACGGAAACAGAGCTATAGACACGGAGAACAAACAGGCCTTTGCCCGACGGGAGACGGGGGTGGGAGAGGAGAGAAATAGGCGAGGGAGACCAAGAGGTGTGAACTTCCAGTCCCCAGTTGATTGTCACAGGTAGGAAACGTCACAGGTAGGAAACGTACAGAAGGGGAATATAGTCCGTAGCTACGCAATATCTTATCACGGTGATCATTTTAAAATGTGTAGAAATAGCAAGTCACCCTGTTGTGGAGAAGGAACTGACAGTGTTGTAGGTCAGTTATACTTCAAAACAAGCTCATAGAAAAAGAGATCAGCCTTGTGGTTATCCGAGGGAGGGCTGGAGGAGGGGAAGTGCAGGATGTCCGTCAACACGCACATACCCCCCGCGATAAGAGAAAGAAACACAAAGAGATAAACATCATCAGCACGACGGTGGGATAGACGACAGCCGTGAAGAGCGCAAACTGTAAGAGCTCTGACCACTAGGAAAAGCATTTTTTCCATTTATTTGATGTTGTATTTATGGGAGATGACGTTCACTGAACCGACTGCGGTCATCATTTCATGATGTATGTAAGTAAATTCAGTGTTCACACACCTTAAATGTATACATTGCTGTATGTCAATTATATCTCAATGGAAGTAGAAGAAAAATAATTCCTGAAGCCTAGATCCCACCCCTGGAGATTTCAGATGAATGGATTCAGGATGTCTAGCAAGTTTCCAAGTGAGTCTAATGATCAGAAGCATTTGAGAACCTCAGGCCTAGATGTGACCAGCTCAGTCCGCGCCCCATCCCCCGCCCTCAGAGTCTGACGCCCCTGCTGAGATTTGCGCTCTGCAGCTGTCTCGGGCAGGGGTCGGGGTATGAGGCGTGGGCACATTCTCACCATCACCGCTTCCCTCTGAGCACACGGCTCTGTGCACACCGCACCAGCCCAGCCGCTTCAGGTGATTCGCATCCCAACTCTGTGAGTGAGGGGGGCGGGGGGGGGTGGTGGTTTGTACACAGAAGTGCAAACAATGGCAGGAGGGATTCTAGCGTCACCGGGCTCCTCAGTGTCGTTAGGTTTGTATGTATGTAACAATTCTGGCTTGATTTTATAGCTGCGTGGGTATATATCCTGCTGCTGCTAAGTCGCTTCAGTCGTGTCCGACTCTGTGCGACCCCAGAGACGGCAGCCCACCAGGCTCCCCCGTCCCTGGGATTCTCCAGGCAAGAACACTGGAGTGGGTTGCCATTTCCTTCTCCAGTGCATGAAAGAGAAAAGTGAAAGTGAAGTCACTGAGTCGTGTCCAACTCTCAGCGACCCCATGGACTGCAGCCCACCAGGCTCCTCCATCCATGGGATTTTCCAGGCAAGAGTACTGGAGTGGGGTGCCACTGCCTTCTCCAGGGTATATATCCTACATGGATTCAAAATCCTTGAGAGCAGGAACCAGTGTATCCCAGTTATTATTTTTTTTAATTTTATTAGAGTATAGTTGATTTACACTGTTGTATTAGTTTCTGCTGTACAGCAAAGTGTCTTGGTTATACATACATATATATATATATATTCCTCCCATTACGGTATCACAGGAATTGAAGACAGTTCCCTGTGCCAGACACTAGGACCTTGCTGTCCATCCATTCATATGTAATCATTTGCATCTGTTAATCCCAGGCTCTAATCCACCCCTCCNGGTAAGATCTGCTCAGAAAAGATTTGTTGAATGCATGTTGAAGGAACTGCAAGATGATAATAGTAAAAGTTGATGATATTTAATGAATGCTTACTCTGTACCAGGCATAAAGCTAAACAAGAGTATGGATTATTATATTCACTTTATTTAGCCACACCAAGAGATGGGAACCATTTAGTTCCTACTTTTCCAGGAACGAAGATAACATTAAAGGCAAAATTAAAACACCCAAAGCCCACAAACAAAGATGCGGAACCAGGACTGGAAGCTAAGTTCTAACTGTAGAGCTGAGAATGCTGAGTCTGGCATCTTACTTGGCACACTATGGAAAGAAGGAAGCAAAAGCATATTAGATTATGAATTGGGAGAAAGAAAATTACAGAGTGGAGACCTTGACTCTAGGATTTCTATAAGTGTTTGGAGCGTGGAAGTTCTCAGCCTTGCTGTTTCTATCATGACTTTGTATGTATGTAACAATTCTGGCTTGATTTTATAGCTGCGTGGGTATATATCCTGCTGCTGCTAAGTCGCTTCAGTCGTGTCCGACTCTGTGCGACCCCAGAGACGGCAGCCCACCAGGCTCCCCCGTCCCTGGGATTCTCCAGGCAAGAACACTGGAGTGGGTTGCCATTTCCTTCTCCAGTGCATGAAAGAGAAAAGTGAAAGTGAAGTCACTGAGTCGTGTCCAACTCTCAGCGACCCCATGGACTGCAGCCCACCAGGCTCCTCCATCCATGGGATTTTCCAGGCAAGAGTACTGGAGTGGGGTGCCACTGCCTTCTCCAGGGTATATATCCTACATGGATTCAAAATCCTTGAGAGCAGGAACCAGTGTATCCCAGTTATTATTTTTTTTAATTTTATTAGAGTATAGTTGATTTACACTGTTGTATTAGTTTCTGCTGTACAGCAAAGTGTCTTGGTTATACATACATATATATATATATATTCCTCCCATTACGGTATCACAGGAATTGAAGACAGTTCCCTGTGCCAGACACTAGGACCTTGCTGTCCATCCATTCATATGTAATCATTTGCATCTGTTAATCCCAGGCTCTAATCCACCCCTCCCCGCCCCCCACCCCCCAGGGGCAACCACAGGTCAGTCCTCTGTGTCTGTGAGTCTGTTCTGTTTCTGTTTTGGAGATAGGTTCATTTGTGTCCTATTTTAGATTCCACATATAAATGATATCATATGGTATTTGCTTTTCTCTGTCTGATTTGCTCCTCTTAGTAAGACAATCTCTGGGTCCATGTTGCCGCAGATGACACTATTTCACTCTTTTTGATGGCTGAGTGATGTTCCGTTGCACGTGTTACCACATCCTCTGTCTAAACATTTTTGTTTGTGTATCTTTGGCTGCGCGGGGTCTCCGTTGCTGCACGCGGGCTTTGCCTGGCTGTGGGGAGCGGTGGCTTCTCTCGCTGCGGACCACGGGCTCCAGGTCACACGAGCTCAGTGGCTGTGGTGCATGGGCTTAGTTGTTACACAGCCTGCGGGATCTTCCCGGACCAGGGCTCGAACCTGCATCCTTTGCACTAGCAGGTGGATTAACCACTGGACCACCAGGATTTATCCATTCATCTGTCAATGGACATTTAGGTTGTTTTTAAAGAGAGGTGTATTATAAAAACGAACGCGACTATCCCTGTTTACTCTTTTAATGTGATTAGCAGAAAGTTTAAAATGACACGTGTGAAAATGACATTTGTAGCTCACAGGGCATTTCTATGAGTGCTTTTAAACCGCTGCCCTCTGAGAGAAAGATGCACCAGCAAGGCGCTGCAAGGAGACTGCGGGGTGGCCAGCTCTGCACTGGGGACCCGCACCCTGCTGCGTGCCCACTGTCTCATCCCCCCCGCCCCCCCCAGAGGACTGAGCAGAGGCTTCCAAAGGCTAAAGGCCACGCCACGACCACCAGCTGAGAGAGGAAGCACTGCCTTGGAATTCAGGTGTATTGAACTGGCAAGCCTGAAGTTAGGTCCACCCTAAAGAAGAAGGAAATTTGACTCCATACTGGATCTGTTTCTCTTAAACCTTTGTATTCCATTATGTTTGCTTTGAGTTAAGAGTGTTGCCTAGAGCCTGAAATAGACCGGAGAGCCCATTCTCTAGACTTTGACCTTTAAAGGGATAGCACTTTTCCATTCATAAAGAGATAAAAAATTGCAGAACGGAGAATAATATTTGTCTCGCTGGAGGTTTGCAGGAACATGGCAACCTGACATACGTGAATAGCTGCAAGAACAAAGGGTTCCAGTACGAGAGGTTTGCAACACCCAGCCACACTTCCAGCGTACAAGAAGCCTGAATTCTGACTCAGGTGCTGGGTTCTTTGGGGCAGTAGTCCACCATCTCTTCAGATTCCGGCTTTCCAGATAGAGATGCCACTGTCCCACCACCTCGCCTCCCGATCTGCTGGTCTGGTGTGAGGTGGGCGGAGTGAGCTCGGACTTGCTAGCAGGAGCAGAATCAGCTGGAAGAAGCTGGAAAAACAAATGCTTCCGCTGAGACGGAGGAAGAATTTTCAGCAGTCAGTGCTGCTGCCCAGGTTTGGCTAGTTTGGGAAGCAGAGAGGGCCAGGAGCTGGAGGAGACTCAGGAACGCTTTGATACCTGCCCGCGTCCCCGGCGCTACCGGGCACACGGCGGCGCTGGAACCCTGTCCTTCAGCGTCACTGCACCTAAAATCCCCTGGGTGTTAACCAAAATAAACAGATCCACCCCAGGCCTACAGAGTCAGAGTCCTGAGGTGGTGAGGCCTTTAGTGACCTGATGTTCAACCAGGTGTTGGAGCCACCAGTGCCTGGAGATATTGGAATGTCACTGGACACTGGGACCCTGAGACTTTTCAAATCTCTTCCAACATTGAAATTCTATTGCTACATGTCAGATAAGGCTTGCCAACAAAACTAGGGTGAGTGAACTTGACAAGTTGCATCATTTCCTTATATGGCCTGTTTACTATGTAATGGGAACATTTCTTCAGCCAAAATAGTNCTGAGACTTTTCAAATCTCTTCCAACATTGAAATTCTATTGCTACATGTCAGATAAGGCTTGCCAACAAAACTAGGGTGAGTGAACTTGACAAGTTGCATCATTTCCTTATATGGCCTGTTTACTATGTAATGGGAACATTTCTTCAGCCAAAATAGTAAAATTGCCAGCTGCCCACATGAGTCAAGATGAATTAGATTTTACTTCTTTTTTATTTTTGATGAGTCAGGGGTTCAGGGGAAGGGGCAAGGGAAAAGGAGATCTTTTCTTTTCTCTCTGGCTAATAGAAATGCCAAATGTCAGCACTCATTGCTGGGAACTAACTCCAGGCTCGTCTCTAAAGCTAGCTGGGGGAATTCCCTGGCAGTCCAGCACTTAAGACTCTGTGTTTTCACTGAGGGGGCCTGGGTTCAGTCCCTGGTGGGGGTTAAGATCCCACAAGCCGCACTGTCAAAACAAACAAAAACTTTTCAGATTGGTCTGAAAAGTGCAGAGCATTGCCTGCGGGATGAACCCTGCTAACCTCCAGGGAGGCAGCTTTCACAAGCTTGATTCTAGCACACTGTGGCCAGCAGTGACAAGTGCCAAGTCCCTCCAAGTTTGGAAGCATCGTAGGAACACAGCTGGGATGCAGACCGAGTTGGAAAATGCAGCAGGAGAAAAACCAGCAGCAGCAAATGGAGAACCAGAAAGGGGGCCTTTCGCTGCCGAGCGAGAAATCCCCAGTGCTCACGCACGGGGGCGATGGTGGGATGAACCTGGTGCTGTGGAATATCTGTGTCACCGGCCCCAGGGGCTGCAGGCGTCCCCCGGTCACCATGGGGACCGTCCTGCAGGACCTCGGCAAAGGCAGAGGAGGGGTCCCTTTCCTAAAAGCAAATGAAATCTTCGCTTCTTGACTCAGAAGACTAAAGCAAAGTTCATCATCTTACTGTCATTTTCATTAAAGCATCGCCTAGAGGACAGGTACTGAACTGAAGAAATTAACTAAGGAGGCTGACAAGAGTCCCGGTAAAAAATGAACCGGGTAGCGGATGTCAGACCAAATCTGAGCCAATGACTGCTCACCAGGAAGCGTCATGAATGCAGAACAGCCAGCGACTGGTTCCCACTTCGCAGAAGACATCACTTTGTTCTTTGCTACATTCAGCTTTTAAACATGGTCTTTTGAGAACAATCTTTGGATCTGGGACACAGGAAAGTGAACTGAAAGTCGCTCAGTCGTGTCAGACTCTTTGCGACTCCATGGACTATACAGTCCATGGAATTCTCCAGGCCAGAACACTGGAGTGGGCAGCCTTTCCTTCTCTAGCCCAGGGATGGAACCCAGGTCTCCCGCCTTGCAGGTGGACTCTCCCAGCTGAGCCGCTGGCCAAGGGGACACACGGACTCCATTTTTTTTCCTCCTATAACGTCAGGAAAAGTCACGTGTCCTCACTCCTCGCTTATCCCATTCCTGGCGCTGCGCTGTTGTGCTTTCCAGGGTAACTCGGCTCCGGCGCTCACAGGCCTCTGCAGTTTGTATTCGGATTATCTGCTTCAGCACAGGCCAGGGCCGCCGTCATCTCGGAGTTGTGTCTGCAGTTTGTGAGCCTAGGTAAGCGACTCTCACGTGGTCTCAGTTCAGAGACTCGTCCACCTGTAGGAAGAGCGAAGAGTCGCTCAGGGATGCAGTTGGTAACGACAGTGCCTGCATAATCCCAAAGTAGGAATTCTACTGGGGCTTGAGAAATGAAATATAGTCTGACTTTTCTTTTAAGGAAGTAGTTTTTGTTGCTAAGGGAATAACTCCTAAAAGTTCTCATCACACACACAGAAATTTGTAACCTTTTTATTGCTGACGGATGGAAACTGAACAGTGATGATCATTTTGCAATACACACAAATACTGAATCTTTAGTTGCACACCTGAAACTAATAGAAGGTGGGGTGGGTTTTTTTGTCTTAAATTTCTTTTAGTTTTATATTGGAGTTTAGTTGATTTATAATGTTGTGCTGGTTTCAGCTATATAGCAAAGTGATTCAGTTATCATATAATGTTATATATGGTATAATGTTATGCATAATATAATATNGTACGGGGATGATCCAGAGAGACGTTGTGGGGTGGGAGGTGGGAGGGGGATTTGGGATTGGGAGCTTGTGTACACCTGTGGTGGATTCGTGTCGATGTATGGCAAACCCAACAGAGTATTGTAAAGTCAAATCAAAAAATAAATAAATAAATAAATTTTTAAAAAAAATTAAAAAAAAAAAAGCGCCAGTTCTTTGGGGCTCAGCTTTCTTCATAGCTTTATATTTTACATTTACCTGATTGCTAATTAAATAGAGGCGTACCCCTACCTTCATTTGTGCTCTTTCCTTAAGCACCGCACCCCCCCAAAAAAAATACCCGTGGCTTTCCGTGCACAGTTTTTTTTGGCCGCACCGTGAGGTCTGTGGGATGTCAGTTCCCCAACCAGGGATTGATCCCAGGGCCACTGCAGTGAGTGCACTGTCCTAACCACCAGGTTTCCGGAGAGCTCCCTCCATGTAACTTTCAATGGAATCAAGTACCCACTCCATAGACTGACTGTATCCTGACAGCCATGCAGATTAACTGGATAGAAAGAGTAGGAAGAAGATTAAAAAAAAAAAAACAGGTACTAAAGAAACAGCCCAGAAAAAGAGCGTGGTAGTCGCTCAGTCATGTCTGACTGTTTGAGACGCCATGGAGCCCACCAGGCTCCTCTGACCATGGAATTCTTCATGCGAGAGTACTGGAGTGGGTGGCCGTCCCCTTCTCCAAGGGATCTTCCCCACCCAGGGATCAAAGCCTGCTCTCCTGTGTTACCGGCAGAGTCTTTACCGTCTGAGCCACCAGGGAAGCCCCAGAAGCGATCCTAAATACGTTAGGGGCGTGAGATACGATAGCACTGTCCCTGCAAACCAGGGACACAGAAGCACTGGCTGTCCCAATGGAAAAAATGAAACAAAGCCAAATCTTCATCTCACCCACACTGATGGGACGGAAAACATGCATGTGGAAAACAAACCTTGGAAACATTTGCACACTTAGGGACGGGCAACAATTTCTTAGAGATGACACCCAAAAAGCAGAGCTCAAATAAAGAAGTGGATGCATCTCAGCTCATCGACATGAAAAACATCTGTACTGGAGCAGACATCATAACGAAGTGTGAAAAGGCTGATGGCCGGCTTATTTTTTTTTGCAACAAATAAAAACAGATGAAGGATTATATTAAGAATATGCAAAGAACTATAAATAGATAAGAGAAAGACACAGTAGAAAAACAGCAAAGGCCAGGGATAAACAGTGCATGTCGGGAGCCATCAGGGTGGCCAGCACCCCAGGTGAGTGTGGGTCCAGGCTCTGATCAGCAGGGAAATGAAGGCTAAAATCCCAAGACTTTCCTTTGGGTTAGTGGAGAGGAGAAGGTCTGACAAAACCAAGCGGAAGCAGGTGGGAAGGCAAGCGCGTTCAGGCAGGGCTGGAGGAGTGTAAACCTGCCTAGGGCTTGGTAGAACCACTGGCTGAATCCAACTGAAGTCCGGAGGATGCAGCATCCTTTGAAATGTCAGTGAATTGGGAACCACTGGAATGGCCATCACGTTGGAAATAACCACAGCGGGCACGTTGGGGGCGGGGAGGGGGACACAGGGCCTTTGGGCGTGAACTCTCCTGCCTGTGCTCACCTGGCCGAGGCTGAATGAGGAGCAGAGATGGCAATGGTCAGCAGGAGGTGCACTCCAGCAGGCGGCCCGTGTCCTTGTTAGAGCGCACATCCGCACAGGGACAGAACCGGGCCAGAGTGGGGAGCGCGCACGCCAAGCCCGCGATTGTGCACGTCTTGGGGAGGCGCTGGAGGACGCTTTCATTTCTTAATAACATTTCTGCTTTTTAATTGGGCTTCCCTGGTGGCTCAGCTGGTAAAGAATCTGCCTGCAATGCCGCAGACCTGGGTTCGATCCCTGGATGGGGAAGATCCCTTCGAGAAGGGAAAGGCTTACTCACTCCAGTACCCTGGCCTGGAAAATTCCATGGACTGTATGGTCCACGGGGTCGCAAAGAGTCCGACACAACTGAGCAACCTTCACATAATTTTAATTAGTTAACTTTTGGCTGTGATGAGTCCTCCTTGCTGGGCAAGGGCTTTCTCCACGTGCCCCGAGTGGGAGCTATCCTCTAGGTGAGGTGCTCTGGCTCCTCCTTGCAGCGACGTCTCTCCTTGCAGAGCGCCGGCCAGCAGTTGTGGTGTACGGGCTTAGCAGCTCCGCGGCACGTGGGATCTTCCCGGGCCAGGGATCGAACCGTGTCTCCCGCACTGGCAAGCAGATTCTTATACACTGTGCCCCCAGGGAAGTCTGGAGGCTTTCATTTTATCTGTAATGTTTATTCTGTTGCTTTTAATTATTTGATGACAAATGCCAACATTTGTTTGTTCCTTCTAAGTGCTTGTACCGTTTACTGTTAAAAATTGTACTAAAAAATCTTATGTAGAAATATAGAACTTTGAAAGTGAGCCATGAAGATNTCCCGGGCCAGGGATCGAACCGTGTCTCCCGCACTGGCAAGCAGATTCTTATACACTGTGCCCCCAGGGAAGTCTGGAGGCTTTCATTTTATCTGTAATGTTTATTCTGTTGCTTTTAATTATTTGATGACAAATGCCAACATTTGTTTGTTCCTTCTAAGTGCTTGTACCGTTTACTGTTAAAAATTGTACTAAAAAATCTTATGTAGAAATATAGAACTTTGAAAGTGAGCCATGAAGATCAAGTTTGAGGTTTACCTGGAGGGATTTAGAATAGTTAGAAAACTTTAAATTATTAAAAAACTTATTGGAGAGAAAAAAATAATTTATTGAAGAGAAGAAAAGAAAGTGAGGACCCAGTGCCTAAAAGCCCTTCTCCGCTTCTGTGCCAGACAGGCATGCGATCCTCACAAGCTCATGCAGCAATGAATGGTACTCATCCCAGAACTCAGAGCTCTGATTCCCACCGTCTGTGGTCAGCAAACGGCTTCACCTGGTTTCTCTTTCCTCTTCTTTCCCAAATAGCAATTGAGTCTTGGGCTAAAGTCACATTTCTTTACCCCTAGGAATTTGTGCACCCCACTCCAGTACTCTTGCCTGGAAAATCCCATGGACGGAGGAGCCTGGTGGGCTGCAGTCCATGGGGTCACTAAGAGTCGGACACGACTGAGCGACTTCACTTTCCCTTTTCACTTTCATGCACTGGAGAAGGAAATGGCAACCCACTCCAGTGTTCTTGCCTGGAGAATCCCAGGGACGGGGGAGCCTGGTGGGCTGCCGTCTGTGGGGTCGCACAGAGTCGAACGAGACTGAAATGACTCAGCAGCAGCGGCAGCAGGAATTTGCGACCAGGGGTTTTACAACAGCTCGCATAAAACTATTCTGTTATTTATTTGACCTCAGAACTTCTTAAAATGCCACCAGTCCCCACTCATGATCCTTTTATGCTGACTTCCGGCGAGGCGGGGCGAACCCGAGGGCACCCCGCCACCCGCAGTGGCACCCTGGCACGCCCCACGGCTCTCTGCTCCTGGTGCTGTGAGTGAGCCCCAGCCCGCAGCCCAGCAGGGCATGCTTCTGCTGTGTCTCTATCCACACGAAGCACCTTTCCTCTGAAGGTCCCAGGGGTCCAGTCACCTGATCATAGCCCGGGACTCAGGCGTATGACAGATCCATGCTTGTTATTAAGGACGTGGATATGCTAGCCACCTGCTTGGAGAGCTCAGAAGCACACAGAGGCTGGAGTGACAGGCAGTGAACAGGAGCCCATCAGGGTGCAGGCAGTGTGTGTGAGAAACGGCATACGAAGAATCACAGCCTTACTCAAGTATTTCATGCTTCAGTACGTTGGTCACTGGCCACACGGTTTCTTTAGTTTACCTAATTTCTGTATGTGCTCACCGTAGGCTGAGCCGGGTCCCGGCTGCTGCCCAGGCCCTCTCCGGCTGCAGCGAGCGGGGGCTGCTCTCCAGCTGCGGGGCTGGGCGTCTCATCGCGCTGGTTCCTCTTGTTGTGGGGCCAGGCTTCAGGCACGTGGGCTCGGGAGCCGGAGCTCGTGGGCGGGAACGCACAGGTTAGCGGTTGGGGCTGGAGGGCTCCCGAGCACAGGCCTGGCTGCGGGCCTGCAGCACGTGGGAGCTTCCCGGACCGGAGATCGAACCGGTTTTTCCTGCATTGGCAGGCGAATTCTTTACCACTGAGTCACCAGGGAAGGCCAAACAGTCTTCTTTTTAGGCCTTTTCTCTCTGAGAAAACAATGATTGCTACGGACGAACACCTTTCCCCACTCCTGGCTCTTGGCAGTGTTCTATTAAAACACAACAAAACCCTCTACATTTTATTTATTGTTTAAGAAGGTGAAACTTAAAGACTTAAAGAGTGCATCTTAGTTGCATCTAGCTTTTTGGTCATATCCAATGCTTTTGGGGGAAAAAAAAGGAAGAATGGGGAAAGAAATATTCAAAGTTACCATGAGCTCACTCTCCTTCCTGGAATACCAAGTGATAAAATATAGCAGGTGGGACTCTTCCAGCTTTCTAAGACAGCGACTTCATCCAGTGCATACTTCATACATTAGTATGTAATGTAGTTGTGGCTTGACGCCCATAAATGCAGGACAGTCAACTGCTGTGGCGCGTTTAGCTCAGCTCCTCACCTTGGGCTGGTACCCCTACCCCCAGCCCCCACGTGGGGCTGAGAAAAACGAACGATCCCTCCCGACCTCTGAGGGTGCACCCTCTGTAGAAACGGGCAAATCCTCAGGGTCCGTGAGGGGCCCCCCTGCCTGGCCCCCCACCACACCAGTACTCCTGCAAGAGTCTTCAGAGAACAGGAGTTGGGATGAGAGATCCTCCGTCTCGAGGATCCTGAGCTGGTGGGCTTCTCACAGGTGCTTCCTTATGAGAACAGTGAGCGGCCTGAGATCTGCCCGAGGTGCACGTAGGAAAGGGAAGAACACAGAGAGCATGACTTCCTTCAGTGACAACACACGCCTGCCTGCAAAGGTCACGCAGCCCGAGGCCAGAGAGCCCGGGACGAGCCCAGGCTTGGCCGGCACCTCCAGGCTTCCATCTGCCTGCTCCAACGTGGGACTCTGGCTCCAACACCCTGGCTGACTCTGCCTGAGGCCACAGAGCCCCCGGGACAGAGGCAGGTTTGGGCCTGGAGCCCCGGTTCCCTGTCCTGCTCCGTCTTCACCCCCTCACTCTGCCTACTTGGCCCAGGCTGGGTGGCCAAGTGTCCAGAGCCTTCTGCCTGAGCATCCAGCTTGGACCATCGCTAACTGGACTTGGTACATAGATGGGGGTGGTGGGTGCTGGGAGGGGCTTTGTCTCACCTCCTTCAGCATTTCTCAATCTGACAGGGTGAGCAATGAGGCAGCTGGGAGTTAGGCAGATGCAGATTTTAATTCTGAAACTGCTGCCTACCAGCTGTGTATCCTGGGAACCTCTTGGGTCTCAGTTTTTTTCCTTTGTACGAATGAGACTATGAATATCTCCTTGGAGTTGTGAAAATTAAATACGTTAATGTAGGTGAGTTGCAGGTACATAATAGTCACACATTTTTTTCCTTTCTTTATTGCATCCCCCCGCCTCCTCTCCAGAATACTTATATTTCTGTCTCATGCACCAAAGAGAAAAGAGGTCTGTAACGGTACAGTGTTAGTAGATTTCCTTTTTGTTGTTTAGTCGCTCAGCTGTCATGCCTGACTCTTCTGTGACCCCCACGGATTGCATCCTTAGATAATTCTAAACAGTAAAACCTTCATTAGTTGGACTCCATTCAGCCTTGGTAGAAACTTCACCAGCACAGTCTGTTTGTGTTTGCAAAGCCAGGGTTTGCTGCAGTAACAAACAGGCCCAGCTTAAGGAGAGGTTATTTCTCCAGGATGTGAAGTTAATGGCAGGTCAAGGCCACTGCTTCCGTCTGCTGACTGAGGGCCCTGCCTGGTCCATGGTTCTACCAGCTAATCGTGGCCTCTCCTTCCCCTACAGAAGGAGGAGACAGAGAATGGAATTTGCAGGGGCAGCTTGCCTCCTCCACTGGGGAAATTGCGCGTCTCCTCTGCTCACACCACATTGGCCCAGAATGGCCACAGGGCCCTGTGTACCCAGGTACAAAGAGGCTGGGAAATACATTTTTTGTGTTCTTGGAGACACATAGCATTGCCCTGCTATATCAGGGTGATTAGGAGTTCAGGAAGAACATGTAATTTTTTTCTTTTACTCCTATGTTATTTATCCTATTATACTTTTTTTATTTTATCTATCATTTTTTAAACTTTTAATTTTACTGGGATATAGCCAATTAACAAACAATGTTGTGATAGGTTTTTTTCTTTAGTAAATGCCTTACAGCACATTTAAAATTTTATTTATTTTTAATTGAAGGATAATTGCTTTACAATACTGTGTTGGTTTCTGCCATACATCAGCATGAATTAGCCACTGGTATACATACGGCCCCTCCCTCGAGAACCTCCTTCCCATGTTGTGATAGTTTCAGGTGAACAGAGAAGGGACTCAGGCATACGTATACATGTGGTCATTCTCCCCCAAACTCCCCTCCCACATAACACTGAGCAGAGTTCCCTGTCTTGTACAGGTCCTTGTTGGTTATCCATTTTAATATAGCACTGTGTACATGTCCATCCCAAACTGTCTCATCCCCTATTCTTCCCTGCACAACCATAAGTTTATTCTCTAAGTCTGTGAGTCTCTTTCTATTTAAATGAACATGTAATTTTTAAGCTGGTTAAAGTATCTAAAAATCTATCATTTATGTATGTAAAAATATAAGCTACTGAAAACAAACATCGGGTGACTGCATAAACAATGGTATACTCATACAACAGAGTACTACCCAGCAATAAAAAGGCAGGAACTGTTGATACTTGTGACCGCACGGATAAATCTCAAAACAACTGTGCTGAGGAGAAAGAGCCAAAGGAAAAGTCATTCATACTGCAGAAATTTATTTATTTAAAATACTAGAAAATGCAAACAAACCCACAGAGACAGAAAGCAGGTCAGCAGCTGCCTGGAGTCAGGGCTGGACGGATGGATGGGTCACAAATGGGCACAGGAAATTGGGAGGAAAATGTTACCTTCGTGCGGGAGTGACTCCACAGGTGCCTACTCCGGTCCAAACTGACCACATTTTACACTTGAATGTGGACCTCAATAAAGTAGAAAAAATGATCTCAAGGGGCTGCTGCAGAATTATTTTAGGTGCTATCTGCTCCCGAAGCGCTTGTCTGTTTTGGGTTTTCTTCCCACGGAAGAGCCGTAAAGTGGAATTTCGAGCCACGCTGAAGGCCTGTTCAGCACCCCCTGCTCGCTCCTGTCGGCCCGTCTCACTGCAGACAGACCACTGCCCCGCCTTCGCCACGAAGAGAG
>SJYV01030329.1:1976283-2004650 GCA_006410875.1 Neotragus pygmaeus | reverse complement strand
TTTTACTGGGATATAGCCAATTAACAAACAATGTTGTGATAGGTTTTTTTCTTTAGTAAATGCCTTACAGCACATTTAAAATTTTATTTATTTTTAATTGAAGGATAATTGCTTTACAATACTGTGTTGGTTTCTGCCATACATCAGCATGAATTAGCCACTGGTATACATACGGCCCCTCCCTCGAGAACCTCCTTCCCATGTTGTGATAGTTTCAGGTGAACAGAGAAGGGACTCAGGCATACGTATACATGTGGTCATTCTCCCCCAAACTCCCCTCCCACATAACACTGAGCAGAGTTCCCTGTCTTGTACAGGTCCTTGTTGGTTATCCATTTTAATATAGCACTGTGTACATGTCCATCCCAAACTGTCTCATCCCCTATTCTTCCCTGCACAACCATAAGTTTATTCTCTAAGTCTGTGAGTCTCTTTCTATTTAAATGAACATGTAATTTTTAAGCTGGTTAAAGTATCTAAAAATCTATCATTTATGTATGTAAAAATATAAGCTACTGAAAACAAACATCGGGTGACTGCATAAACAATGGTATACTCATACAACAGAGTACTACCCAGCAATAAAAAGGCAGGAACTGTTGATACTTGTGACCGCACGGATAAATCTCAAAACAACTGTGCTGAGGAGAAAGAGCCAAAGGAAAAGTCATTCATACTGCAGAAATTTATTTATTTAAAATACTAGAAAATGCAAACAAACCCACAGAGACAGAAAGCAGGTCAGCAGCTGCCTGGAGTCAGGGCTGGACGGATGGATGGGTCACAAATGGGCACAGGAAATTGGGAGGAAAATGTTACCTTCGTGCGGGAGTGACTCCACAGGTGCCTACTCCGGTCCAAACTGACCACATTTTACACTTGAATGTGGACCTCAATAAAGTAGAAAAAATGATCTCAAGGGGCTGCTGCAGAATTATTTTAGGTGCTATCTGCTCCCGAAGCGCTTGTCTGTTTTGGGTTTTCTTCCCACGGAAGAGCCGTAAAGTGGAATTTCGAGCCACGCTGAAGGCCTGTTCAGCACCCCCTGCTCGCTCCTGTCGGCCCGTCTCACTGCAGACAGACCACTGCCCCGCCTTCGCCACGAAGAGAGAGCCAGACTCAGATCCTGGCTCCCGGCCTGCTCCCTGTTTGGCCTTGAGCACCTCGCTGAGCTGCCCTGAGTTCTCTCGTGTTCAGAGTGTCATGCAAGGCTGTCGCGCCCTCTCCAGGACGCAGTCAGAGAGGGCACAAACGCTGGGCGCCTGCCCCAGGGTGCCGCCACTCTGCAGCAGCGCCGTTGCAGCTTCGTGTTAGGCTTACTCCTCTGGTTTTGAAAACACCTCGTCTTCCCTGGTTTCCGGGCCCTGTACTAGATGCAAACGAAACTTAACGGGTTGCCCGTCTCAGTAGTCAAATAACATGCTTTTAAAATTTTATTTCTAATTCTGGCTGTGTGGGTCTTCGCTGTTGCGCTCAGGCTTCCTCTGCGGCGAGTGGGGGCTGCTCGCTAGCTGGGGCGTGCAGGCCTCTCACTGCAATGCCTTCTCTGGTGCAGAGCGCAGGGTCCAGGCACATGGGCTCAGGGGTTGTGGTCCCGGGCCCTGGGGCACACGGGCTTAGCTGCTCCTTGGCACCTGGGATCTTCCTGGATCTGGGATCAAACCCATGTCTCCTGCACTGCTAGGCGGATTCTTAACCACTAGACTCCCAGGGAAGTCCCTCAAATAATATTTTTTAAAATCAAAATTAATACAGAAATCCATGGGGAACACAAAATTTAAAGAGAAGATTTAACAAAATTTAAACATTTAAAGAGAAGATAAAGCTGGGTCCCGTCCCAGTTCCTTTTTAAGTCCTTTCCCCGATCCTGGCAATTCTCACTGAATCAAACTCCTTCACGCCGGAGGTATTAAGCGTAAATACACCTGGAATAAATGATTCACATTTTACGATTTTCAAGTCTTTCTTCAAGAGCGAGGCATGAAGAAATTGAATAAAAATTGCCAGAATTGAGGGAAAGTCTTGAAAAGGCATTTGGGACTGGACTGAGATGACTTTTATTTAAATTTTTGATATCCTGATCATCATTTTTTGAATTAATTTTGTAAAATTTGGGTCAAATTTTATATTAATTTTGATTAAAAATAACGCATAGCTATTATTCATTTTGATGATGGAGTTTGAGATCGCTTCATTTCTGTGCCTGGGGTGACTGCCTTCGAGTCCTGGCCTGCCAGAAAGACAAACGGTCCCTGCCGGCTTTGCCTGGTAAGCGAGGTGATCGGGGAAGGTGGTCTGATGTGTGGGTTCACCAGACTTGGCGTTAAACCCGAGAGTTTTAATTCTTTTTTCTGCCCCCTTGCTAGCTGTGTGGACTTGTACAAGCTAGGCTGTGAGTCTCCGCTTTGAACTGTGAAATGAGCCGATGCCCTCCCTGGGGTGGGAAAGGACGACTGCCGGAGAGTGGGACAGTGGTTAAGGATACAGACCCTGGGGCCTGGATGCTGGGGTTCGAGTCCCAGCGCAGCCTCGTGTCCGTCACGTGACCTCTGTCGTCCTCTGCAGTGATCATGCTCATGGTGCGCAGTCGCTTTCTCCCGTCTGACTCTCTGCGACCCTGTGGATGGCAGCCCGCCAGGCTCCTCTGTCCACGGGAGTCTCCAGGGAAGAAGACTGGAGTGGGCTGCCATGCCCTCCTCCAGGGGATTTCTTAACCCAGGGATCGAACCCGCGCCTCCTGCATTAGCAGGTGGATTCTTTACCACCGAGCCACCGGTGAAGCCCCCGCCCACTTCTTTAGAGGTGATCGGAGTGGATGCCAATACTGAAGGACCAATCAAGTGGGGCAAACGAGTTAACCAGGGCAGGCGCGTACGCAGGGCTTGACGCTGTCAGCACTCAGCAAGTATTCCCCACTGTTCTTGTGACCACGCAGTTGTTCAAAGAACCTAAAACGTCAACATTTGTAAAAGCCCCTTTGCAGGCCACAAAGTCCTCTTGTGAGCTCTTATTACCACGTGGCCTAAAATCGCATCTCAGATGGATTCTTTCATCACCTCTGCCGCTGGCTGAGTTTCGGTCGAGCCCAGCTGAGTGCCAAGGACGAGCCCAAAATCTGACCTGTCATGACTGGGGCGAGGTCTGCTCGTCTCTCATGAAGACGAGAGGAAGGTCCGCTTTCTCAAGAAACAGTCCCCACGGCCCACGTGGCTTTTTTCACATCCACTTCTGGCTTCCCCTCCTTTGAAGATGGCACTTGTAACCTCCTTTGCATAACTGAATCTTCACAGGTTTAGAGACCGAGAAAAGAAAGCCGCTAAAAGGGAACCGCGCGAAGGGAGCAGCTTAGAAAAGTAACTGTGAGTTTCAGAGGCGGAGGACTTTTGTTGTTTAGAAACTGAAGCTGCTGTCTCTTATACACATCTTACTGCAGAANACAGGTTTAGAGACCGAGAAAAGAAAGCCGCTAAAAGGGAACCGCGCGAAGGGAGCAGCTTAGAAAAGTAACTGTGAGTTTCAGAGGCGGAGGACTTTTGTTGTTTAGAAACTGAAGCTGAGCGTTTGAAAATGTACAGGGACGCTCAGGTACTTGTTTTTTGGGTTTTTGTTTTTTAGGTAATTTGAACATTTCCTTTAATAGAAAAGGGGGAAAAAAAGGCAGTGAGGTTTTCCTGGGTCCAACTCCTCCCTATACATCTTGAAAAATAACTCTTGGACTAGAATTTATAATTAAATCCCTAGATATTTCTATTTTCCCATCAAGAGACTACAGACTAAAACTTAGAAACAATACAGAGAATTTCTTAGGGCAGAAATAAAAATGATAGGTGCAGAGACTGCATCCTCTTGTACAAACACATATGTGGAGGTTTAGTAAGTGAGGACTTCTTAAAGATTTAGTCCACTGTATTTGGTAGACGTTAGAGCAACTTACGTTTGGATGTGAATTCCTAATTCCTTGTAGCAACATTAAAAATTTTTTTATTGAGGTATAGTTGATTTACAATGTTGAGTTAGTTTCTGCTGTTCAGCAAAGTATCTGAGTTATACATACACGCACACACGCGCGCACACACACACGCACATATATATATACATTCTTTTTTATATTTTTTTCCATTATGGCTTATCTCAGGACTTTGAATATAGTTCCCTGCATGGCATCACTGACTCAATGGACATGAGTTTGAGCGAGCTCTAGGAGATGGCAATGGACAGGGAAGCCTGGCGTGGACCCTGCAGTCCATTGCGTCGCAAAGAGTCGGGCCGACTGAGCGGCTGAACAGCAACGGCCCTGTGCTCCGCAGCAGGTCCTTGCTGTTTCTCTGTACAACAGTGTGCATCTGCTCACCCCAAACTTTCAAGCCATCCCTGCCCTCCGCACCCGCCTTGGCAACCATCGGCCTACTCTCTCACCTGTGAGTCAGTTTCTGCTTCCTAGATAGGTGTGTCTGTGTCCTGTTTTAGATTCCACGTGTAAGTGGTATCAAACGGTATTTTTATTTTTTAAGTTGAAGGGTAGTTGATTTAGTGTTGTGTTAGTCCCACACCGGAGAAGGCGATGGCGCCCCACCCCAGTGCTCTTGCCTGGAGAATCCCATGGATGGAGGAGCCTGGTGGGCTGCAGTCCACGGGGGCACAGANCCGTCCCTGTTGGGCAAAACAGAAAGCTTGTTTTATTTTGCAAGCTTCGTAATTGTGGGTGGGGTTCCAGACGTAAGTTTTACCTCGTGGGCCGCTGCATAGCTTTGTGTATTCTTATCCGTAGTCCTGGACTTCCCTGGTGGCTCAGACGGGAAAGCGTCTGTCTACAATGCGGGAGATCAGAGTTCGATCCTTGGGTCGGGAAGATCCGTTGAAGGGAATGGCAATCCACTCCTAGTACTATTGCCTGGAAGAGGACAGGGGAGCCTGGTAGGCTACATCCCATGGGGTCGCAAAGAGTCGGACACGACCAAGCTACTTCAATCAAATGATCAGTGGTCCTAACTCTCTTCTGGCAGGCAATTAAATTACACAGTTTTGTTTCGTTCCCCTGACCTCCCCCCCAACCACCCAAAAAGGAAAAATCAAGAGATAACAATATCGACACAGGATGAGAAATAGAAGTAAAAACACCAGAAGAAATAGCTAGAAGATTCGAAGGTGCTTGCCTCTAGAGAGCATCTTCAGAGACAGGGAGAGCGTGGGTGGAGACTGCTGGTCTGTGAGCCAACTCTGAGCACCAGACCCATCTGTGCTTTGGTAAACAACGTGGGTAATTTTCAGAAGGCCATCCTTCCCTCTCAAAGGTCACCTTTGAGTCAAACAACACCTTGAAGTAACTCCTTGTGTGCTGTGCTGTGCGTAGTAGCTCAGTCGTGTCTGACTCTTCTCAACCCCATGGACTGTAGCCCACCAGCCTCCTCTGTCCATGGGATTCTCCAGGCCAGAATACTGGAGTGGGTAGCCTTTCCCTTCTCCAGGGAATCTTCCCAACCCTGGGGTTGAACCCAGGTCTCCTGCATTGCCGGTGGATCTTTATCATCCAAGCCATCAGGGAAGCCTGAGAACACTGGAGTGGGTAGCCTAGCCTATCCCTTCTCCAGGGGAACTTCCTGACCCAGGAATTGAACCCAGGTCTCCTGCGTTGCAGGAGGATTCTTCACTAGCTGAGTTACCCGGGAAGCCCAAAGTAACTCCTCGCCTACCTCCAGTGCATAGACAGGCTGTGTATCCATTTCTATCTCAAGTTAGCGTGGCTGAAGGAGTACAGGATTGGTCACTTGGTTGGCAGGGGGCACCTCTTGGTGGCTCATCTTGGCATCTTCTTGGGAGTGGGCGTGACAAAGGCTGTCCCACGTTTGCTACCATCTGTCTTTTGACAAGCTGCTATCCATTATGTTCTGAAGAAGACTGGCATTGTTTATAACAAAACGTGCAATCAGTACAACATCAGAAGCTCTTGGACCAGAAGGATGAGGAAGGCCGTCCTCACCCGGAATGTTTCCGAGGGGCAGGTCCTGGGGTGTTGCAAGGGCTCCTGCTACGGCGGGCGGGAGCCTGGGACAGCTGCTCTCCCGACTCCATCCAGGTCTTGGGCCGTAAGCTAAGAAGGAGGTCTTAGACTTTTGTTGATTATACTGCTGCATCCACATCCTTTTATTCACAGTATGAGAATTCACGGATGTTCAGCAGCCACTCCCTGCCCACACCCTTCCCTCAGGTAGGGCACATTTGTCCATTGAGATAAGATAACATTGGAACTCACTACCCAACATATCTTTGTTTTATATCCGGGCATCATTACTGCCTATTAAAAAAAAAAAAAAACTGATGTCACCCTGAAAACTAGTAATAAATCTACAGAGTTGACTTGAATGTGATTTGTGCGCATCTATTGATGTTCTAGAGAAGCCGGTTCCACAGGAAATGGCCCAGTTCTGAACTCATGGAGGAAGCCCGAAAAGTCAGAGACAAGCTTTTGAGTAAGTTCAGCATGTCTGAGCGGTTCTTACAACATCAGAAGCGTGTGAATCAGCGGTGGCAGTGAAAAGCTGGATTAGCTGCAGGGTGTGGAGCCAGAGTCAGCCCTCGGTCCCGAGCCCAGCTCTGGCACGTCAGCCACGCGACCTCGGGCTCCTTCCTCCCTTCGGATATCAGCCTCCTCGTCTCAAAAAGCAGCATCGTGTTAGGAGCCCTTGGAGACGTTCAGGGTAACAGAACATCCAACCCAACTGCCCGAGCGTAAGGGAGTTGCGCACCTCCCGTGCCCGGGAGTCTGTAGACGGGCAGACGAAGGCCTCCGGCAGCTGCGGGCACAGCGATGAGCTGAAGGCCTGGGTCCGACTCTGTGCCGCTGTCTGCAGTGCTGACTCCATCCCCAAGGGGCCCCGCTGGGTCCCGAGATGCCGGCCAGAGCACCTGGTCCTCCTGTTTCCTTATTCACATCTGACAGAGCAGCGGGGGCCCGCTCCCGGCAGGGAGGGCGGCCACGTTCTCAGCTCTGGCGACTGAGATGCGAGAGGGGACGGCGGCCAGGCTGCTGGGAAGATCTGTGCATCCTCGACGGAAACACTGCGTCCCACCTCCCTACTCCCGACCACAGACACGGTGGCCGCGGCGACCGTGACAGCCCCAGGCCACGAGGGTGACCCTCAGCAGAGCAGCGATGCCAGCCCTGATGCCAGCAGACGCCCGCCTAGTGCAAACCGTCTCCAGGTTGAGCCGTGGTGCAGCCTCTCCTGCTGCGGGGGTATCGCCATGGCAGCAGGGGGAGGTGCTTCCCTGGTGGCTTAGACAGGGAAGAGTCTGCCTGCAATGCAATTCCGTCCCTGAGTCGGGAAGATGCCCTGGAGAAGGGAATAGCAACCCTCTCCAGTGTTCTTGCCCGGAGCATCCCAAGGATGGAGGAACCTGGCGGGCTACTGTCCACGGAATCACAAGAGTCAGACACGACTGAGAGACCCTCACTGGCCTACTCAGCCACCCCTCTGGCCTGAGCCCCAGACCCACCCCTGCAGTCACCATCTGGGGGACCAGCTCGCACCCCCAGGTAGCGAGCTGGGGAGCCTGGTACTCATGCTCAGGGCCTGCTGCGCAGCGGGGCCCCAGGAAAGCCTGGCCTGGGTTTCTTGCCTGGCATCTGACCTCTTTCTCCTGATGAAGGAGGCCAGGAACTTCGGCTGGTCAGGGTGGGAGGCCGCGCTTGCCGCAGGCCTGGCCAGCGGGTGGCTGAGGCACAGCCCTGTGGGAAGGGGGCCGCCTTCCATGGGCCAGGCTGGATCGGGGACGCCCCTCACCCTGACGGGCCTGGCGGGGAT
Source organism: Neotragus pygmaeus (assembly GCA_006410875.1). Taxonomy (NCBI): domain Eukaryota; kingdom Metazoa; phylum Chordata; class Mammalia; order Artiodactyla; family Bovidae; genus Neotragus; species Neotragus pygmaeus. The sequence goes on along the minus strand of SJYV01030329.1, from coordinate 1,996,848 downwards.
GGCCCTGCTGTCCGAGGCTTCCTACAGGCGAGGGTGGGTCCAGGGAGGCGCGAGGGAGTCCCCCAGGAACACCCGAGGGGCCATGGGGGTCACTGTGAGACAAGGATGGGGACAGGAGGGGACACAGGCCCTGGGGAGGCGTCCCAGTCAGCGGCTGTGCCTTTGTGCCGTTGGGAGTCTGCTGTGAACCGCCAGGGACCCGCTGTTCTAGAACCGGCCCTCCCAAGTGGAGAAGAAACACCCGGTGCCTGGGGAGGAGCAACTCCAGAGTCTCTAAGCACCTACTGTAACCCGGGCACTGTGGCGATCGCTTGCGAACCCACCAGGCGCCTCGGAAGAAAGGAAGCAACTCCCATCTGAGCCCTGCGTGCCTGCTAAGTCGCGTCGCCCGTGTCTGACTCTTTGACACCCCGTGCACTGTAGCCCTCTAGGCTTGTCCATAGGATTTTTCAGGCAAGAATACTGGAGTGTATTGCCATTTCCTCCTCCAGGGGGTCTTCCTGACCCAGGGACTGAACCTTCGTCTCTTATGCCTCTTGCATTGGCAGGTGGGTTCTTGACCACGAGCGCCCCCTGAGAAGCCCATCCGAGCCCTAACTGTTGCTAGTTCTGTCTGAGACATTCTGTAGAAAGAGCATTAACAACCGGGATTGTTATGGGTTTCTCAAAAGCCTAGATATTCAACCAATCTCCCTCAGCCAGAGGAACTGGGCCTTTTGTTTGATGCGCAAATTATACCGAGAGTGTTCATTACACCAAAGCAGGAATTTATAAGCTGCCGAAGTGTATCTGAGAGCGTCAAGTGAGAAGCAGTTTGAACACACATGTACACTTAAAGCTATTTCCAACGTCTTCCAGAAATAGAAACACTTATGAAAACTCAGTTTAAGATCATGAAAACTCTTTAAAAGCCCTAGCTGGGGCATTGGAAGCTTCCATATCTTTTGGATACGGCAATTATCTAACTTCCTCCACTATAATCACAAGGAACAGAGTTGAGCATGTGAATCACACTCTTTTTACAGTAATGACCCTGTAATCACTGGAACAGACCCTGATGCTGGGAAAGACTGAAGGCTGAAGGAGAAGGGGACGACAGAGGATGAGATGGTTGGATGGCATCACCGACTCGAGGGACATGAGTTTGAGCAAGCCCCGGGAGTTGGTGATGGACAGGAAGGCCTGGCATGCTGCAGTCTGTGGGGTCGCGAAGAGTCAGACTCGACTGAGTGACTGAACTGAACTACAATGATGACAAAACAGAATTTACCATGAAAACTTCTAATCCCCAAATTCCAAAGTACCGTCATCTGACAGAATGTGCTCCTTTCTCTTTCCACGTGTAATTCAGAGAACTCAGCTTCCATGACTGGGATTCCGGTGGGAACCAAGGCCCTTCTAACATGGGGCCAGGGAGGCCAGTTCTACTGATTTTCCAAGAGAAGCTGGAAATCCTCTTTTTTAGGGGAAGGGGTTGTTGACAAGCATGGAAACATTTTTTGAATTTTGGAGTCTAGTTGATTTGCAATGCAATGCTGTGACTCAGTTATACATACAGTTTATCTACTCTCTGTTGGATTCTCTTCCCAAATCGGTGAAAATGAAATGCGTGCATGCTCGATCTGTCTGACTCTTTGTGACTCTACGGCCTGCAGCCCACCAGGCTCCTCTGTCCATGGGATTCTCCGGGCAAGAATACTGGAGTGGGCTGCCATGCCCTCCTCCTCCACGAGGCTGGGCCACATCTCCCGCGTGCGACCCCGTCTGAGTCTCAGGACCCATGCCCCGTCGGCGTCCACACCTGCCCTGGAGCCTCCAGCAGTGCTCCTGGCTGGAGGCCTTCCCCGGACTCCCCGGGGCCCCTCCTGCAGGCCCGGCTGCCCTGACAACACACCACGATCCTTGTGGCTTAAACAGCAGAAATGTGTTGTCCCAGAGCCGCTTTCTCCTTGCTGGCCGTGGTCCCCCTTCTGCTGCCTCTGTCTGCGGTCACCCCTCTGTGCAGGGCCCGTGTGTCTCCTGCGTGGCCTCACTCCCAGCTCAGGACACCGACTGTGGGTCAGGAGGTCAGGGCCCACCCAGAGCCTCCTCTAACTTCATGACTCCCTTATTATGAATTATGATTATTATTAACATTGAATTTTATTATTATTCACTCCCACTGGACTGGGACCTTCTTTTTTTTACATTAAAATATAGTTGATACACAGCACAGCGATTCAATATTTGTATCGATAATATTCCCTTTAAAGTTATTTCAAAATGTTGACGATATTCCCTGTGCGATGCGATACATCCTCACAGCTTCTCTCCTTTATACACAGTAGTTGTTCCTCTTAATCTCCTCCCTCGATCTTGCCCCTCCCCATTCCCTCCCCTCCTGGGAGCCAGCCACTAGTTTGTTCCCTGTATCTGAGTCTGTTTTCTTTCTCGTCTCACTCGCTCGCCTGTGGAATCTATTGTCCAGTATCTGTCTTTCCCTGCCCGCCTTACTTCACTAAGCATGATCCCCTCCAAGTCCACCCATGTTGCTGCAGGTGACAACACGTTGTTTCAGTCGGTGAGAACACCATATGTACTCCATGCGTGTACTCCACGTGTGTGTACTCCACACACGTGCACTCCATGCGTGTGTACTCCATGTGTGTATGCTCCATACACGTGTACTCCATACACCTGTACTCCATACGCGTGTACTCCATACGCGTGTACTCCATGTTTGTACTCCATATGCGTGTACTCCACGTGTGTGTACTCCATATGTGTATACTCCATATGCATGTACTCCATGCGTGTGTACTCCATGTGTGTGTACCATACCTTTATCCCTGCTTCTGCTGATGGGTGGACACGGGTTGCTTGCATGTCCTGGCTGTTGTAAATAATGCTGCTGTGCACCTTGACGTGCTTGTATCTCTGAATTAGTGTTCCACGTTCTTCAGATGTATACCCAGAACTGGAATTGCTAGAGCTTGGTGAGCTGCTGTCCATGGGGTCACTAAGATTCAGACACGGCTGAGCGGCTTCACGTTCACTTTTCACTTTCATCCATTGGAGAAGGAAATGACAGCCCACTCCAGTGTTCTTGCCTGGAGAATCCCAGGGACAGGGGAGCCTGATGGGCTGCCGTCTCTGGGGTCGCACAGAGTTGGACACAACTGAAGCGACTTAGCAGCAGCAGGGTAGTTCTAATTTTAGCTTTTTGAGGAAAAACTCCGTATCGTTTTCCATGATGGCTGTGTCAGTTTGCATTCTCACCAGCAGTGCATAAGGGTTTTCTTTTCAGCCCATCCTCACTGTTTGTTCTTGGGATCTAACAGGCTTTTCAGTGTTAGCCTTTCTGACACCTTCTCGGGTGCTGGGCTTTCGGACGTGAACATATGGATTTTGAAAGGGACACAGCTCCATCACAGATACCCTCTGCCTCACTCAGCCCTGTCTCAGTCCCTCTCCAGGGTGAGGGGAGTGGGAATATGGTGGTGCCGTCCTGCTGAATTTCCAGAAGACCTAAGAGCAGGTCACTCCCTCAGTTAACTAGAAGCGCCGAGCTGTGGTCTTCAGAGCTTCTGGAGCCTTCTGACAACTCCACAGCCTCTCCCCGCTTCGCTACCTCGTCTGCAGGCCTGGAGCTTGTAAACAGAGGTCACAGGTTCCCATTTCCTGACTCCCTCTGTTGGAAGGAGCCTCCAAAGACAGCCACCCGTGACCGCTCCCCTTTCTGAAGGAGCTCATCGCTTCCCNCGCTACCTCGTCTGCAGGCCTGGAGCTTGTAAACAGAGGTCACAGGTTCCCATTTCCTGACTCCCTCTGTTGGAAGGAGCCTCCAAAGACAGCCACCCGTGACCGCTCCCCTTTCTGAAGGAGCTCATCGCTTCCCTCTTGCATCTGAGTTGACTCTGGTGACGTGCTCTGACCCACAACCTGCAGTGGGGGTGCGGCCTGGCCAGCTTTTCCCTAAGAGGCCCGCCTGCATCTGCAGGGACCACGTTAGAGGCCATGGAGGACGAGGACACCCCCGGCCGATAGCTGCGGCCGACAGGTGAGTCCCCCACGGGCCCCTGCTGAGGTGCCGCTTTATGAGAAATGACAGAGTGTGCTGGTTTGAAGCCATTACGTTCTGGGGTTTTTTGCTGAGCCGGGTCTTCGTGGCTGCGGGCGCCTCTCCAGCTGCAGTGCGTGGGCCTCTCGCTGTGCCAGCTTCTCTTGCTGCAGAGCGGCCTCCGGGTGCACGGGCTTCGGGCGCTGGCGATCCCCGGCTCTGGAGCCCAGGCTCAGGGGCTTAGTTGCTCCGTGGCAACTAAGGGATCCTCCCGGACCAGGGATCGACCCTGTTTCTCTTGCATTTGCGGTGGGTTCTTTACCACTGGGCCACCAGGGGAGCCCTGGGGGTGGTTTTTATGGACACTCTGCAGCACCCCTTCTCAGACAACCCTCCCCTGTTTTCTCCATTATTTTACCACTGCTTTGCCCACTGTGCTCTGTTCAGTGTTAGGAAACGAACTAATTTCCTTCATATAAAGGAGAGGTGACTGGGATTGCAGAAATTCCCAGCAGTCATGTCTTTTCCTGCCAAGCCTTTGTTCTCAGCGCACATGGTGTTGTGCGTTCAGTTCAGTNTCTGTGCGACCCCATGAACGCCAGCCCACCAGGCTCCCCTGTCCCTGGGATTCTCCAGGCAAGAACACTGGGTGGGTTGCCATTTCCTTCTCCAATGCATGAAAGTGAAAAGTGAAAGTGAAGTCGCTCAGTCGTGTCCGACTCTTTGCGACCCCATGGGCTGCAGCCTGCCAGGCTCCTCTGTCCGTGGGACTTTGCAGGCAAGAGTACTGGAGTGGGGTGCCATTGCCTTCTCTGGAGACCCGTCGGTAGTCGTACCTCATTTTCCCAGGGCCTCGTAAACCTTTCTGTTTTCTTTCTTCGGCTCCATCTGCTTTGGTCTGGTGGGGCTGGCAGGTACAGGTGGTAACGCAGACGGTTCAGACCATGCTGCTCTGGACGCAGGGACACAAGGCAGAAGGCAGGGCCCCCGCCGGGCCCGCCTCCGTCCGGCTGCTCTGTCTCCCGGCTCCACTGGACCCGCGGCCCACGGCACGGCCCTGGCCTGCGTGCACACCCTGGGGTCCCGCACCCTCCTCCTGGGGCCTGGGCCCTGCCTGGGGCCCCCTTCCTGAGTACCCACCACCTCTTTCCCGTCTTTCCTTGCATCCAACTGCAGAAAACCTCAGACATGTTCAGAAATGGACCAAACAGTACCAGAACCCTTGTGTTCCCGCTGCCCGGGTTTAGCAGTATGAACACACAGCCCCTGGTCTTTTATCTTTCTCCTATAAACTCCCTGACATTGATCACTTTGAAGCAAATCCCAAATACTACATCATTTCATCCACAAATGTTTCGTGATGTATCTGTAAGGATTCTTTAAAAAAAATAACGACCCTGCTGTTACTACCAGAGGCACGAAAGGCCTCCCTCTAAAGTCAGCACATCGCTCTCTCCTGAGAATTTTTTTTTTTTTACAGGTTGTTTAAAATGAGAACCCAAATAAGGTCCACGTGTTGGATTTTTTCTCTAGCTGCTTTCAATTTAGCCTGTCTGCTAACGTGGGTGTCTGCACACATGCACACACAGGGATACACACCCACCCCCAGCCCCNTTTTTTTTTTTTTTACAGGTTGTTTAAAATGAGAACCCAAATAAGGTCCACGTGTTGGATTTTTTCTCTAGCTGCTTTCAATTTAGCCTGTCTGCTAACGTGGGTGTCTGCACACATGCACACACAGGGATACACACCCACCCCCAGCCCCGGGGATCTCTGTTGCCTGGGACCCGGTCACCTTTCCTGAGCGTTCCTGAGCTGGGCTTTGCCGCTTACTCCCCCAGCTCTCCTTGGACACCCCCTCGGCCCCACACTCGTGGGCTTGGGGTCTGTGTTCCCCACGCTGTCCTGGGGCATCAGCTGTGGACTCTGTGTGCTCACTCGGTCGTGGCTGACTCTGCGACCCCATGGGCTGTAGCCCACCACGCTCTTCTGTCCGTGGGATTCTCCAGGCAAGAACACTGGAGTGGGTTGCTTTGCCCTTCTCCAGGGGATCTTCCTAACCCAGGGATCGAACCCTGGTCTCCCGCATTGCGGGCAGTCGCTTTAACATCTGAACCACCAGGGGAGCCCAAGAATACCGGAATGGGTAGCCTATCCCTTCTCCAGGAGAACCTCCCAACCCAGGGATCGCACCCGCGTCTCTTACGTCTCCTGGATCAGCAGGCAGGCTGTCTCCCACTGCAGCGACCTGGGAAGCCCCCGAGTGTGGCCGAGGGCCCGAGGAAGCGCCAGCGAGGAGCCCGCGTGGCGAGTCCTGCAGAGCGCCGGGGGCCAGCCCCGTGGAGCGGGCCCCGGGGCGAGGTTCTGGGGAAATGTCCTCTCAGGTCTGGGCCACTGTGACCGAGGACCCCACGCCAGGGGTGGCCCCTCCGGTCCTGCGAGACGGGCCCTGAGCCCCCGCGCGCCGGCCGCGCCAGGGCCTCCCTCCTGCGGACCTGGCCTGGGTTTCTCCTGAGGAGGCGATGCCCAGTGCTGAGAGAGTCTGGGCCCTGGGAGCCCCGGCTGCAGCGTTTGTACCTGGACACACCTCTCCTCCAGCGGCAGAATACACAGAAACGATAAGGACTAAAGATGACTGTGGGCATGAACAGCTGGGGCAAATTATGGGCAATAAGGCCTGAGAAGAGCAAAGACCCACCTGCTGCTTCTGAAGAGCCAGGAGCAACAGCAGGGCATTGCGCACGCCCCCGGCACTCAGCACCCCCACCAAGGGGCGGGCGGACCCGAAGACACCCCACAGCCCGAGCCCGGGCACCCCACCCGCACCCACATGAGGCCACTCCCCGCCGCTCCCCCGGGAGTTCGTGGGCAGGGCACCTGCTGCTTGCTCCCCCTCCCTCCTGCTGAGCAGAAAGTGAAAGTGAAGTCGCTCAGTCATGTCCAACTCTTTGCGACCCCGTGGACTGTAGCCCACCAGGCTCCTCTGTCCATGGGATTCTCCAGGCAAGAATACTGGAGGGGGGTGCCATTTCCTTCTCTAGGGCCTGCTGAGCAGGGTCCCCAGTAAAGCCTTGCCTAAATTCGACTTTGGCCTTGATCAATTTCCACTGACTCCCAGAGGGGAAAAAAGTCCAATGAAACAAAAGAAAAAAAATTTTTTTTCCTATTGACTAAGGAGGCCAATGGAGAAGGCAATGGCACCCCACTCCAGCACTCTTGCCTGGAAAATCCCATGGATGGAGGAGCCTGGTAGGCTGCAGTCCATGGGGCTGCATAGAGTCGGACACGACTGCGGTGACTTAGCAGCAGCAGCAAGGAGGCCAGAACACTGGTCGGCAACCGTGGCCCCTGCACGTGGTGAGCCCTGGCCTGGCGGGGACACCGAGGCTTCTGCATGTCTTACATCTTTCTCCTCTCCTCCCTGCCTTCCTGCCTCTGGGAGGGGAAGGAGCTGCTGTTCTTCACCTTTACTTTTTGCCTACATTGCTTTTACAAAACAGTCCCCGCTCATGGACAGACTGCAGGAGCGTAATGGGATAGACAACTCAAGCTCATTGTCTGCAGATCCCAGTTTTGAAATCTAAAGCCACAGGTCCATGCTGAACCAACGAATCCATCCCTCAGAATTTGCTACTAAGGGCAAAGTCATTGAAGAAAAAAATTTTTTCTCACCAATTTTAGTGGGAAAAGAATTATGATGTATCCAAGATACGTCAACTGTTTCCACAGGCAGAAAACTGTAAACTGAACAATTAAAATAAGTACACACAAGTAAGGGCTTCCCTGGTACCTCAGACAGTAAAGAATCTGCCTGCAGTGCAGGAGGCCCGGGGTTTAGTCCCTGGGCTGGGAAGAACCCCTGGAGCAGGGAATGGCAACCCACCCCAGACTCTTGCCTGGGAAATCCTGTGGACTGAGGAGCCTGGTGGGCTACAGTCCATGGGGTCACAGAGAGTCAGACACAACCGAGTGACTAAGCACACACACATACAAGTAATAACACACGAAGGTACATCAATCTAGTTTGTACATAGAATGCAAAGGAATGAAGTTCTGTTTTGAACTCACCAAAGGACTAAGAGGGGTCTAGGGAAGAGGACTGGGGGAGGAACATTCTTTGTGAGTTCATCCTTCTCTCTTTATCACCAAGTTTTCAACTCTGAGCTCACAATTACTTTGCTCTCAAGCTGCACCTTGAGGAATACACAGATAACCATCAGCAGGGAGAAATAAAGCCTGAGCTCCTGGGTTCTTGGGGCCTAGGCAGCTGTAACTAGAAGGCTGAGGGTCAGAGGAGGTGCGGTTCTGCATCTTCTTGGCCAGCTGGGTCCATGTAGGTGAACACTTCAAATCTGTGCCACAAGGTCATCTCGGACAAGACGCTGCCGTGTTGACCAAGTTGCTGGTGTGTCTTCGTCTGCTTGGAGGTCAAAATATCACAGACCTCAGCATATTTACTCAGTGTGCCTTTGGATAAAGGTTATTGCATTGGGAACAACACCACGACCACCAAGAAGCTGTCGTCCAAGGTGTGGTCTGAGAGCCGTGATGTGGCCAAGTTAATTCAAAAGCTGTGCCCGAGGGAAAGCAGTTACTTTGGGCCTTCTCCTGGATTTCCTTCTGCAGGCGATGCAGACTTCCTCTCAGGCACAGGGGCTAGGATGCAGGCAGCTTCTGAGAAAGCCAAGAGGGACAGCCCACGGGTACTCTCAAAAGTTTGACCAACACAGTACTTACCTGCTGATCAAGCGCTCAAACAGTACTTTGAATTACTGATACTCGCAATAACACAGATGAATCCTCCTGAATGTGCTGAGAGAAGCCAGACACAGCAGATTAGGCACTCGCTTCAGACAGGCTTGACAGCAGGCAAACTGCAGAAATAGAAATCAGAATGTGTCCCCAGGGGTCGGGAGGGGAATTGATAGGAAAGAGGCAGAAAGGAATGTTCAGGGACGAATGAAATGTTTTACATCTTGTTTTAGGAGGTGGTTACACAGATGGACACAACTGTCAAAATCCATCAAAATCAGCATCCAAGGTCTGTGCCTTTTTATGGCATATTTAGAAAGTTTGAAAGAAGTGTAAAAAAAAAAGAATTCAAGAGTCTCTTACATTAAATTGTTATTAAATATGTCTTTGGAAAAGTTTTATGGGCTTTGGGGTCGAAGGGCCTGGGTTGAATTCCAGTTCTACAACTACCAGCAGCAGGATGCTGGGCAAGTTAATGAACCTTTCTTGGCCTCACTTTTCTCTCCTATAAACCAGGGGTAAAAACCATCTTCAACCCACAAGGGCTTGTGAACGTTGGATGGACTAATGCCCGCAAGGCTCTCAGTCACGGATGGGCGAGTGTTACGCCCCTCTGCTTCCTGGAGCATTCTGAGGTCCATCGTGGCAGGCTGTCCCTATGCCCACCGTCCCGAGACCTCACCTCCAGGCCATCCCGCCATCCCCAGAGGCTCTCCTGGGCCCTGGGGCCCCTTGCATCTTGGTACCGCTGCGCTCAGGCCCTGCCATCTCCGGCAGTCTCCAGTGGGTTCTGCTCCCTGCAGTCCAACTGCTCCTCAGTCTGCTGTGGACAGAACCCCCTGCTGGTTCCCGCCCCTCTGAACCTGGAGGCTTGGGGTGCTGGCTCTGGCTGGCCTCACTCAGCATCTCTGTTCACAGTCATCCTTCTCCATGGAATAGACTTGTTTCCATTTCTGCCGTGTCTCAAGGATCAGGAATCCTTCCCTGCTCCTCTAGCGGGCAATGACTCGTAGCAGAGTTAGCGGAGGCAAGAGAAAACTCTTTTTTCTTTTTTAAACAACAGTGTCATCTTTATTTTAAGGAATTTATTGTTTCATTGATGATCAACAATCAAGTTACAATTGTGGAGACCAGATACATTACCAAGATCCTTGCAATTAAGCATTCATCATTTTTAAGAATTTGTGTGCAGTAATAATATTCATATTATTTTATCACATTTTGACAACAAAATAACATGCACAAAAGATTCTCTTTAAAACTAATAATTTTTGTAGAAGTATAAAGATCTGATTATAAATGCTAAAATTTTTTTAAAAATTTAACTTAAAAGAATCCAAAAAAGAATATATATATATATATATATGTATAGATGTCACTTCATTATAGGTTATTACATAATATTAAGTAGAACTTCCTGTGCTATACAATAGGACCTTGCCATTTGTTTATTTTATTTATTTTTTAAAAATTAATTTATCTATTTTAATTGGAGGATAGTTTACAATATTGTGATGCTGTTTGCTATACAACAGCATGAGTCGGCCCCAGGCACACACAGTGCATGTGTCTGCTAACCCCAATCTCCCAGTTTATTTCTCCCCTCTTCCCTCTTTGGTAGCGGTGAGTTCGTTTTCTTTGTCTGTAGGTCTATTTCTGTTTCATAAATAAGTTCGTTTGTAAGAAATCATCAGGCTAAGCAAAGCGAATGAGACGGAGAAAAACAGCGTACGATGTTGCTGCTTACGTGTGGAATCTAAAAAGAAAAACATACAAGAGAAGGTTCTAGAGAGGCCAGTTCAGGCGTCCCACACCAGCCGCCAGGAAGGGGGTCTCAGCGAGCTTTGTCCGGGTGCTGAGCGCCACCCGCTCAGACCTCTCGGCCCGCGGCGTCGGGGCCTGGACGTGGGGAGCGGTGCTGGGGTCACGGGGAGGCCCCGAGAGCGGCCCGCACCCCCGATGTGTCAGGGAGACGCGCCGAGAGCAGCCCGCGCCCCGTTATTCTGACCCCAGGCCCCCGCCATGTGTCAGGGAGACGCCCCGAGAGCGGCCTGCGCCCCGTTATTCCGACCCGCGCCGCCTGCTCGCGTCCCGGGCGCCCCCGCCCTCCGCTCCCTGCTCCGGGCCGTCTGAGCCCGCAGGGCCTCCCGAGGGGCCGCCAGTCACCCGGGGGGACCCCAGCACAACCTCCCAAAGCTCGTCCACAAGAACCTCATTCCCAGATGCGGTTCCGCCGGGTTCAGGACTTGCACACCTGAATTTTGGGAGGACACGATTCAGCGCATCGTGTTCCTCTAACTGCAGCCATCGCTTCTCCCTTAAAAAAAAACTCTATTGACTGATTTCTGGCCGCGCGGGCCCTCTTCGCTGCGAGCAGGTGCCCTCTGGTGCGGCGCCCCGGCTTCTCTCGGCTGCGGCTGTGGCCGTCCTCGCTGAGCACAGGCTCTGGACCCGGCCCCGCGCTCGGCTGCTCCGAGGCATGTGGGACCTTCCCGGAGCAGGTGGCTGAACCTGCGTCTCCTGCACTGGCCGGCAGGTTCTTATCCTGGGACAACAGGGAAGTGCTCGTTCATCTTCCCTTCCTTCTCTCCTTTTTTTTTTTTTTTAACTTTTTGGCACGTGTTTAGTTTCCCAACCAGGGGCTGAACCCACGCCTGGGCAGTGGAAGCCCGGAGTCAACTGCTGGCTGCCGGGAAGCCCCGAACGCCAGTCATGTTCGAGGCCCCCCATGGCTCTCCTGAGTGGCCTGCACCTGTGCTACTGTCTGCTATTGCCTCTGATTCATTCTCATCAAGACCATAACACTCTATACCATAAATGGAGAGCCAGGATCACACAGCAGGAGGCTGAAAATGGTGAACAGCACACACAGAATACACCAGTATAATCAACAGAAACACACGACTATCAATCTCAGTGTCTGTCCGCAAATTACCCTGAACCATTTTCCTGTCTAGCCCCTCTGGCTGGAAATGCCCTGTGGAAAGCACATTGTCTAACCTGGGTGGGGGCTGGCAGGCATTTGGACAAATAACCCCAGAATCGGAGCAGGAAGGCAGCCTCCACGTGAGCGTTTCAGGCGCTCTGGGCGGTAGGGGCAGAAGCCATGTCTGCCGGGGCTGCAGGGGAGCCGGCCCTGCGTCCACACAGGACCACAGATCAGAGCATCTGAGCGACCTCACAAGTCACACTTTGCAGAGGAGGAAAACGAGCCGCGGAGAGCTGAAGGCCAGTCCGTGCTGGGGCGGGGCCAGAGCCCATCCGCTCCCTTGAGTTCAGGTAGCCCTTTGGTGGCCTGGAGCCTCCAGGGCCCGAGCTGGCGCCCACTTCTTGGCATCCTAAAATCAGTCAGAAACGAGGTTTGCAAAAAAAAAGCGAAAACAGAATATCTCTCCAGCAAACCACGTGAAGCTAACACATCTTGTAAATCAATTACGCTTCAATATAAAATAAAAATTAAAAAGAGAGCTCCGCACCACGTCTGGGCTCCATCTTTGTGGGTGACAAGGCCGTACTGGTGTTTCCAGCATCGTTATGAGCTCATTTGTGCTGTTATTATCCAAAGGCAAGGTGTTCTTTGGGTGAAGATGGTTCACCTAACTGCTCTCCGAGTGTCTGCTGGAGAGAATGTTGTGTTGTTTGGGTGGTAGCTTTTATTTTCTGGAAGTATGGCAGTTGCATATGGTTAAAATTCACACGATGCTAAAGGAAGCTGGTAAAAAGCTTTCTTCCCAGTTCCAGCCTGGAAAGCAGCGGCTGTTACGGCTTCTCGTGTCCTGCTGGAGATAGGAAGGTGGGGTGAGCTTTAAACAGAAGCCCCTGTGAAACACCTGAGATAAATTTCACCAGAATTAATCATTTTGGGAAAACCTGTGAATCTCCACAGATCTAGGGTTTCTGCTCTGTCCCTGTCCCTATCTGACTTTCCTTTCCTCTTCCTCTTTCTTTTTTTAAATTGAAAATGTTTTATTGGAGTGGAGCTGATTTGCAACGTTCTGTAGGTTTCAGGAGCACTTTTCCTCTTTAAATTCAGTTTTTTAAAAAAACATTAAATTTTTTATTTGCTTGATCCTGGCTGCCCTTGGTCTCCGCTGCTGCACGTGGGCTTTCTCTAGTTGCAGGGAGCAGTGGCCCCTCTCTAGTCGCCACGTGAGGGGCTTCCTGCCGCAGCGGCCCCTCCTTGGGGCGGAGCACCTGCTCGAGGGCCCGAGGGCTTCAGTAACCGCAGCACTCAGGCTCAGCAGGGGTGGTGTGGGAGCTCAGTTGCTGCGGCGTATGGAGTCTTCCCAGAGCAGGCATTGAACCCGAGTCTCTTGCGTCTCCTGCTTTGGAAGACAGACGCTTTACCACTGAGCCACCAGGGAAGCTGGTAACTCAGTTTGAACCCTTTCCTATTTCTGGGTTAAGAACGCAGGAGAGGAACAAGGCGGGGAGACAGGCCCGTGTCTGGAGGGAGGCTGTGTGCCTGCCTGGGGCCCAGCTCACTGGCTCCCACGGCCCGGCTGGAGCTAGTCAGCTGGCCGTCCCCGTTCGGGGGACAGAACGTACCTGATGTCGGGCGACTGGTTCCTGGCGGGCTGCCCTTGGCCTTTTGTCTCTGTGGGTCCCGCATCTGGACACGGTTTAGGGATGGGACAGGCGGACGGTGCACGATTCCAACTTAAGATACACAGTTTGCTGTACCCGAGGGGTTCCCACGCGCCCATCCTCGGGGGGAGGTGGAGATGCGGAGCTGGTGTTTGCAAGAGATGCTGGGTGGCGGACGCCAAGGTCGTCAGGAAGCACGTGAGATGAGCGAGGAGATCCTCCCACGAGGGAGAAGGCGAGACGACAGCGCGGGAAACATCGGGGCGCGGACACGTTCGGACCCCAGAGGGAAGGGAGCTTTGGGAGCAGGGTTACAGCGTGGGGGCTCTGGGGGTGTGAGGGGGGCTGCCAGGAGACGCTGTCGGCTCTGGGGTCGGCAGGCGTGCCTGAGCGAGTGGGTTCAGGAAGGCGGCCGAGAGGGGGCCCGACTGTCCGAGTGTGCGTGTGAGAGAGGGGGAGACACACCCTCTGCTCCCGCTCCCCTCTGCCCTGCTTCAGGCCTGCACGGCTTCGGGAGGCTGGACGGGCCAGCTCTTTACTCTGAAGCCTGGCATTTCTGCTAAGAGCGCCAGTGCCNGCGATTCGGGGAGGGACAGGCTCAGGGAACCCCCGGGACCCTGTCTGAAGGGCCCCCCCTGCGAGGAGCCCCGGGCCGGGAGGCTTCACAGCCCGTCCGGGAGAGCAGGGAGACCGCGGCGCTGACCGCAGGCGCGGGCCGCCCGCGGGCTCGGCGGGCTGAGCGCGCTCACGCACTCGGGGGACGCGGCCGGACTCCTGGTCTGGGAAGGGCGAACATGCCCGGAACAGCGAAGCCCGGGGGCCGCAGCCGCCGGGCCCGAGCCCCGGAGCCGGAGCCGCCGGGCCCGCGAGCCGCCGCTGCCGAAGCGCGCACCCAGAACCCCCGGCCTCGGCCAGAGGGCCCCTGGGGCGAGCCCCGCGCAGCGCGGCTGGAGGCACCTGCACTCACCGCGGCTGTGCAAACAGCCGTGAAAGCCAGCACAGCCGGAAATAAACCTAAAGACACGTGGAAGACCAGGGGGCGAGAGGCAGCTGACGGTGAGCAGTGGAGGCGGGCGGCCGGCCGAGCTGCAGAGGGTTCTGCCGGCAAGGCCCCAAATCACCCTCTCCTGCCTGGTGGGTGGTAGAGCAGAAACCACGGGAGAGAGTTTTTTTGACTTTCTTTCCTTAAGAAAACATGTATGTCCTTAAGGAAACAAAGAAAAGCAGCCCAGGATCAGGGGAAGGGGCTGGGCTGTGGGGCGGGGCCGCCTGCCTCTGTTCCTGGGTCCACCCATGGCGGCACCAGGTCAGATACGCGGCTGGGTGCCTCGGTTTCCTCAACTGCAAGATGGAGGCGACGGCAGGAGCCGCCCCGCAGCTGTTATAAGAAGGCAACGGGCTGCATCACTGTCAGGCACATACAAAATTTCTGCTATTGTTTTCAAATGCAGACAGCAAATGAATATTTGTGTGGATCTTTTAAAAAATATAAATAGGATTACTTTCTCGAAGACACTCTTCAGATAAAATCCAAAGTCCTTGGCATGTTATTACTGTTGTTGTTTTACTCACTAAGTCGTGTCCAACTCCCTTGTGACCCCACGGATTATAGCCCACCAGGCTCCTCTGTCCATGGAATTTCATGCAATTATTAGAGAAATGCCAATCAAAACTACAGTGAGGTACCACCTCACATCAGCCAGAATAGCCAACGTTGAAAAAACCTACAAACAACAAATGCTGGAGTGGTCCAGGGTTAGGACTCAACGCTTTCACTAAGCATAGGTNTGTCCATGGAATTTCATGCAATTATTAGAGAAATGCCAATCAAAACTACAGTGAGGTACCACCTCACATCAGCCAGAATAGCCAACGTTGAAAAAACCTACAAACAACAAATGCTGGAGTGGTCCAGGGTTAGGACTCAACGCTTTCACTAAGCATAGGTCTGGGTCCAATCCCGGGTGGGAGAACTAAGATCCCACATTCAACACAGCGCGGTGTGGCAAAAATGAACATGCTGGAGAGGGAGTGGAAAAAAGGGAGCCCTCCTACACTGCTGGAGGGAATGTAAATGGTGCGGAAGTTCCTCAAAAAACTAAGAATAGAGCTACCACCTGATCCAGCAGTCTCACTCCTGGGAATCTGTCTGTACAAAACTACAATTAAAAAAATCCACGCACCCCAATGTTTACAGCAGCAATACTCAGAAAACTCAGGATATGGAAACAACCCAGATGTCCACTGAATAAAGAAGATGTGGCACATATATATGGCGGGATATTACTTAGTCATGCAAAAGAATGAAATTTTGCAATGTGAAGCAACATGATGGGCATGGACGGGATTACGTTTAGTGAAATAAGTCAGAGACAAATACTGCGTGATATCCCTTACACATGGAATCTGAAATATGACACCATGAACTTAATGACTCACAGACATCGAGAACAGCCCTATGGTTGCCCAGGGGGAGGGGGAGGCGGAGGGATGCGGTGGGAGGCTGGGGTCCGCAGATGCAAAGTCCTGCAGAGAGAATGGACACAGAACAGGGTCCTGCTGTGCAGCCCAGGAGCTGTATTCCACGTCCTGTGCTAAACAACAAAGGAAAAGAAGATGAGAAAGAATGTGCACGTATGACTGGCTCACTGCTATGCTGCAGACATTAACAGAGCGCTGCAACTCAACTACACGTCAATAAAACATACTAAACAAAAACCAAACCAAAACCAGCAAGGCCCCTAGCATGGCTACTGAGAACATCACGATCGAGACCGAATCCTTCCGGACTCCCCACCCCATGCTTTAACCCGCAATCAGCGGACTCGCAGCTTCTCTAATAGGCCCCGCCCGTTCACGGCTCTCTGCACCTTTCCTTCTCTGACTTCCTCTGCCTGGCGGGCTTCTGTGAGCGTCCCAAATTTTAGCCCAGACAGAGCCTGCTCAGGGGTGTGTCTAGGGGCTTCGTGGCAGGATTCCGTGCCCTGTATCTGTTTCCTCTGACCACACCTCTATCACTGCACTGAGAATACTACCTTTCAGTTGCTTGTTTAGCGAAGATTCACAATTCCCACTGGAGGGCAAGCCCCACATCTGCTCCAGACACCTGTCACTGCTGAGGCCTACTATGTTCCAGGTCCTAGGGAGGCATGATAAGCAGACTGCTGCCCTCGTGGGACCCTGCCCTGATCCCGTCGCTGCGTCCTGCTTGTTAACACCGTGTTTCTGTGAGGATGTATGAATGGGTAGAAGACAAGGAAGGAACACACAGAAATAACAGCCAGAAAGAGCAGTCACTCCGTGAGGCAGGCGTCCCCTCTGTCACACCAGCCTTATATGCTGGTTCATCACAGAACGTCCTCACACATGATTAGCAAGTCAGGAAAGGGGCCCTGGAGGACAGTCCAGCAGCCTTCCTTTCATCTTTCTTCTAGTATGCAGTCATTTATTGTCCCCGGGCTGGGTCTTCATCGCTGCCGGGGGCGTCTCTAGCTGCAGGGAGCAGGGGCCGCCCTTCCTGGCCCAGTGTGGCCGGAGTGCAGGCTCGGCACTTGTGGTCCATGGGGTCAGCCGCTCCGGCAGGTGGCGTCTTCCCAGACGAGGGCTTGAACCCGAGTCCCCTGCAGCGGCAGATGGATTCTTTACCACTGGGCCACCAGGGGAGGCCTGGCTGTTGTTTTTCTAAACTTTATTACTGAAATTTGTGGTTTGCGCTTTGCCACTTCTTGGATTCTTGCAGGCCTCAAACCGCTGCTCCTCCGGCTGTTCCACGATCCCCAGGATGGACACTCATGCCTTCAGCTACTACTCACCAAGTCACCGGAGCCTTTCTGGAGGTCAGCATTACAATGAGGACTAGCTCATGTGTGTGTCTTTCAGGGGACTTTTGTTCCATGGTTTGGTCTAGCCTGGATTTACTTAAATCTTCTATGAAATTAAAAAGTAACTTATGCTCATTTTAATAAATTCAAGGAATAAGGAAACATGTATGATGTAAAGGATACAATCTTCTTCCCTTCAATTCCCCTCCATCTCTGTATGTTTCCCATCTCAAGGTGACCACTGTTAACGGTTGGATGCTCTTTGCTCTAGACTTTTTTTCTTTACTTATATTTAAACCCAGTGGGAATCACACGATTCTGCAGCTTGCATTTTCCTCTGGGCCAGTATACAAGTTGTGTTTCTACGACAGTACAAATAGACGGAGCTGATTATTTTTAGTAACTACAGGGGATCCCTTGCATAGCTGCTCAGCATTCATTTTTTATCCCCCCCGATGCACACTGAGACTAGATTTGGGTTTTGCTATCAGGACTTTTCCCATCGTGTATACATTTCTGGAGCACACGTTAGAGTCATTCTGGAGGGTAGATTCTTCTAGGTGATAACGTTGGAGCAGAGAGTACAGATTTTGAACTTTTGGTGAATACTGCCAAAAGGTCCTTCAAGAAAAGGATAAACAATTTACTCTGTTTCTGGATATTCTCACTAACACTGCGTTACCAATCTTTATATATATATATATATATTTTTTTTTTTTTTTTTGGGTCAAACAAAAATCCCGTCCCGGTTGCGCCTTGCTCTGACCTGACGTCTACTGAGGTTTTAACATGCTCTCCTGTTTTCTCA
This sequence comes from Neotragus pygmaeus, assembly GCA_006410875.1. Classification (NCBI taxonomy): domain Eukaryota; kingdom Metazoa; phylum Chordata; class Mammalia; order Artiodactyla; family Bovidae; genus Neotragus; species Neotragus pygmaeus. Next base: position 1,978,841 of record SJYV01030329.1, on the reverse strand, counting down.
CCATTCGCATTTCCTCTCCTGTGATCTGCTTCTCCATGTTTTTTGTCTGTTTTTTCTTTACTGATATGAAGGCATACTTTATATATTATAAATATTAAGCGTGCACTTAAGGTCAGCTTTGGCTTCAGTATTCAAAAGTCAAAACTTCTTTAGTTTTTGAAACATTGAACCGACAGTTGCCTCTTTGATGTTATTTTGAGATCTGCTGAACTTGTGGAGATCAAACATCAGGTTGCCATCACACTTAGTAAACAAAACCATCATTTGGGCTTATTGCTAATATCTGAATACTGGTAGTTAGAATATTGGTAAGCATGATGAATGTAGCTTGGGACGGAAAATCTTTTTCGGTCAAAGACAAGCCATGTGACATATAAGGGAAAGATCTGGAATTATCTTCACATGTCCTCAGTACAAATGTTCACAGTGAGATGGGTGAGCAGCGATCAGACGGAAAAGCCTCCGTATGATCAGCAGACGCCGACACCGGGAGCAAAGGCTCGGCGACGACCGGCGGCTGCCGGCAGAGGAAGCTGTGCGTCCAGGGACTGTGGGAAGCAGGAAGTGAAGACATGCAGTAAGAAATAAAAGTGTGAGGGCAAAACTCCTCTGGGGGCTTCTCAAATATTCAGGGGACACCGGCTTGTGACACGCTGCAAGCGGCCTCGGTCTGTGGGGGCTTCAGACACTGCACGGCGGCCACCGTCAGCCAGACCTCTAGGGCTCTGCCTTGGTGCTGCCGGTAGAGGAAAAGGAAAGTGCATCGATCTGATAGCAAAATCCCCACTAACAATAATCACACTGGAACAGGCAGAAGAAATCCATGCTTTTCGTGAGGCAAAAACATCGAAGTCTCGCACACGTGCAGAAGAGTCGCCCAGAAGATGGTAGTGCTGAGAAATGACAGAGTGATGTCGTTATGACAAACTTTAAAAACAGATCTAATTTTCTATGAGTTAAAAAGAAATTTCTTTTGGCCATGTCACGAGGCTTGTGGGATCCTAGTTCCCTGACATGGGCCTCAGCAGTGGAAGCATGGAGTCCTAACCATCCGAGCGCTGGGGAATCCCCTCCAATTTTCAATAATAACACTGTAAGATTACTTAGATTCTTAAGATAAAATTTCATATTTATTCTTCTTTTTCAGAAGATCATTTTATGGGGGGAACATTCACCCTTGGCTTAAGCTGTTAATTGATTTTTTAACATTGGTTATTTAGCATTCAGCAATATAAGTTCAGTCCACCTCTAACGAAAATATTGTTTATTTATTATATGTGAAGGAAATATTTTCTCCAAATCATTTGTCCTTTAACCCAGTGTACAATGCCTCTTGTCAGTACAAGTTTAAAGGTTTTCAGTACTTAAATAAGTCAATCTTTCTTTAATATTTTTTAGCGTGGTATCACGCATACTGACAGGCTTTCTCCACTCACTCCAGTATTCTAGAAATATTCTCCTGTATTTACAGATAGTAGCTGTTTGTGTAATGCTCCCCATAAGTGTCCGGGCCTGCTTCTGTGCTTGATATTCCTTCGTCCAATTAATCTGCCTCTTGCTTTATTTACTCTTGTTTTTCTTGTTATACTTTAATAGTATGCTTGATACCTGGCAGGATAACTTCCCAGCCTGCCTCATTTCTTTCCTTCACTTGTGTTTCATTTGGAGAACTATAATCTTGAGGTTAAGACTTGGAGCAATTAAAGCTATTTCCCCCGGGGGTACAGGAATTTTCAGGTCTCTTTGAAGAATGTTATCAAGACTTAGGACTATCTGAATTCCTCAGGGTCTACTAATTAAGCATCAAGTGAGTAGGGCAAAGTTAAAGTTTTTATACTTTAGAATGTGGGAAAACCAGACTATTAATTACAGGCCTAACTCAGACCAGAAGGTTGTTAAGTTCCTTGGAAAGATACATACAGATACATACATATATATATAAATATATATATATTTGTTGCTGCTGTTTACTTGCCAAGTCGTGTCTGACCCTTTGTGACTCCGTGGACTGTAACCCGCCAGGCTCCTCTGCCCACTGGATTTCCCAGGCAAGAACACTGGAGTGGGTTGCCCCTTCCCTTCTCCAGGGGGTCTTCCCGACCCAGGCACTGAACTTGCATCTCTTGCACTGGCAGGCAGACTTTTTTTTTTTTACCATGGAGCCCCCAGGGAAGCCCATCCATCTATCTACACATATGTATCTATAGATACGTCTCTATATCTGTATTGTGTGTGTGGCGGGGCGGGGCTCGGCTCATAAAGTAATTTAGGGAGAAAATCATCATGGCTATGATTTGAACCAAGTGGTGGCTGCCATCCAACTAGATTCGACTTTGAGAATGCCACACAAAGCGTCATACAAGTCTAGCAAGATGTGTTATTACCCCAAAATTAATACCCAGTGATCCTAAAAGAGGATCCAAGGGCCCCAGCTCCCACAGAGACATGTGTGTCTTCACAGGATGTGCTCAGGGAAGATGAGCGGGCTCTGCAGGGCCCAGAAGTCTACCAGACAGTGCGGGAGAGAAGGAGGGGGTCTGCGGGAGACGAGGGGGTCG
>SJYV01030329.1:1941965-1959219 GCA_006410875.1 Neotragus pygmaeus | reverse complement strand
TCTTGAGAGTCCCTTGGACTGCAAGGAGATCCAACCAGTCCATTCTGAAGGAGATCAGCCCTGGGATTTCTTTGGGAGGAATGATGCTAAAGCTGAAACTCCAGTACTTTGGCCACCTTATGCAGAGAGCTGACTCATTGGAAAAGACTCTAATGCTGGGAGGGATTGGGGGCAGGAGGAGAAGGGGACGATTGAGGATGAGATGGCTGGATGGCATCACGGACTCGATGGACACGTGTCTGAGTGAACTCCGAGTGATGGTGATGGACAGGGAGGCCTGGCGTGCTGCAATTCATGGGGTCGCAAAAAGTCGGACACGACTAAGTGACTGAACTGAACTGAACTGATGGGGCCGATGCCATGATCTTAGCTTTTTTTTTTTAATATTTCATCTTAAGCCGGCTCTTTCACTCCCCTCCTTCGCCCTCATTAAGGGGCTCTTTAGTTCCTCTTCATTTTCTGCCATTAGAGTGGTATCATCTGCATATCTGAGGTTGCTGACGTTTCTCCCGCCTATCTTGGTTCCAGCGTGTAGTTCATCCAGCCCGGCATTTCTCATGACGTGCTCAGCATATAGGTTAAACAGACAGGGTGACAGCAGACAGCCCTGTTTACCCTCCTCTCGATCTTGAACCAATCAATTCCATACTGGGTTCTAACAGGTTGCTTCTTGACCTGCACACAGGTTTCTCAGGAGACAGGTGAGATGGTCTGGTATTCCCATCTCTCTAAAAGCTCTCCACAGCTTGCCATGATCCACACAGTCAAAGGTGTTAGTGTAGTCGATGAAACAGAGATAGATGTTTTTCTGAACTTCCCATGCTTTCTCTATAATCCAGCAAATGTGTGCGATTTGATCTCTAGTTCCTATTCCTTTTCTAAACCCAGCTTGGACATCTGGAAGTTCTTGGTTTGCATAATATTGCAAACTAGCAGGTAAGATTTTAAGTATGACCTTCCTAGCATGGGAGATGAGGACAACTGTCCAACGGCTAGCACATTCTGTAGTACGACCCTTCTTGGGAATTGGGACGAGGACTGACCTTTTCTAGTCCTGTGGCCACTTTTGGGTCTTCCAGATTTGCTGACATAATGAAATTTTTAAAGGATTTGAATGCATCATCCTTCAAGGATTTGAATAGTTCTGCTGGAATTTGATAACATACACTAGCCTTATTAACAGTAGTGCTTTGTAACGCCCACTTGACTTCGCACTCCAGAACGCCTAGCTCTGGATGACTAACCACACCATCACAGTAACCTGTTTTATTGAGACCTTTTTTATACAGCTCTTCCTTGCATCCTTCCCATCTCTTCTTGATCTCTTTAGCGTCTACCAGGCCTCTACCATTTCTATCCTTCCCTAGTAGCTCAGATGTGATTAACCCCAAGTCTAAGCTAGCCACGGAATTGGGAATGTGACTCCATTGAAAACATGCATTCTCTGCATCTTGTCCAGAAGTATTGTGGACAAGGCTGAGGTCAGGGCTAGGGCTAATACACCAGCCTTATGTGACCTTTCCTTAGATAACACATTCCTAGAGTAGATGTATCCTTCTACAGAGGACCAGGGTGACTGGCACTCTTGTGTGTCTTTGTCCCAGAGAAACAGGGTTATTTGTTCATACACTGTAGCTGGGTACTGTTTTCTAGGGTATTTTTCTAAAAGCCTAATGCTGGCATCTCCTTGGACCTCCCTGGTGGCACGGTGCCTAAGAACTCACGTGCCAGTGCAGGGATACGGGTTCAGTCCCTGGTCTGGGATGGTCCCATCAGCCCGGGGGCCGAGAGCCCGGGCTCCGCAGGAGAGACATCTCTGCTGTGAGAAGCCCCCCNAACAGGGTTATTTGTTCATACACTGTAGCTGGGTACTGTTTTCTAGGGTGTTTTTCTAAAAGCCTAATGCTGGCATCTCCTTGGACCTCCCTGGTGGCATGGTGCATAAGAACTCACATGCCAGTGCAGGGATACGGGTTCAGTCCCTGGTCTGGGAGGGTCCCATCAGCCCGGGGGCCGAGAGCCCGGGCTCCGCAGGAGAGACATCTCTGCTGTGAGAAGCCCCCCAATGCGACGAAGAGGAGCCCCGCACGCCACGATGAGAGGCAGCCCGTGCGCAGCAGCCAAGGCCAGTCGCCAACAAGAGGGGCCGTCTGGGTGAAAAGGCCTCTCCGCTATACAAGTTCTCTCGTGGATCTGAATCAGAGTGTGGATGAATGCGTTCCCACCGCGGGAGCCGGTCTGCACAGAAGTCAGGGGCCGGGGGCTGGGGTGATGGAGGGGCTCTCCACAGACGTGACATCACCCCACAAGGGCCCGCCTGCTCTCCTGCCCGCAGGCACACGGCGGCAGGCTGCTGCCAGTGGGCCCAGGCACCTCAGCATCGCAGACATTATGACTTATTGGGGGCAGTGGGGGAGCTTCCCTGACAGCTCAGCTGGTAAAGAATCCGCCTGCAGTGCAGGAGACCTGGGTTTGATCCCTGGGTTGGGAAGATCCCCTGGAGAAGGGAAAGGCTACCCACTCCAGGATTCTTGCCTGGAGAATTCCATGGACTGTGTATAGTCCATGGGGTCGCAAAGAGTCAGACACGACTGAGCGACTTTCACTTTACTTTGCCTCATAGGAAAGGCCATGTTGAATTAGGGGGAAAAAACTCTTGCACTTTTAAGAAAAAACAAGTGGGGACATTTATCATTCAAGTTTAAAAATGCTTCACTCGGCCTCTTCATGGAATGCTCTCCAGCAGAAGGTTCTTCAAATACACCTAAAATATGGTGATTTGTTGTTTTCCGCCAGGAACACACCTGTCATTGAAAGACGCGTGCCTGTGGTTTAAAGGAACACCTATACTGCTCTCACTAACTCGACACAAACCAGAAATTCAACACCCATAACAAGCGCAGGGCTCCAGGATCTCTTAAAGGTCAAACAGACACAGGAGGAAGAGAGAAAGACGTTATTGCTGTTGGGTAGGAATAACCAGTCTAACATTTTAGAAGCATCTTCTTTTTAAAATAAGAATACTGCATGTGCTGTTACTGACTGCCCCTTGCCCGGGTCAGGTATGGACTGGAAGGTGAGTTAGGAAGGAAGAAGCTGGGACTTCCCATGTGGCCTAGTGGGCAAGGATCTGCCTTGCGGTCCCCGGTCATGGAACTACGACCCTGCACGCCTCAGAGGGACGGAGCTGCACGCTGCACCAGAGAGCCCGTGCACCTCGAGGACAGACCCTGCAGATCAGTGAGGATCCGAGCGCTGTAACGGACGCTCGACGTGGCCAAAAAGTCAATAAATACTGAGAGCAGAAAGCAAGGGGAAGAATGGGCGAGGCCTGAGCTGTGAGGGGGCCAGACGCTGGCGGGGTTCCGTGAAGTCTTCAGGCTTTCCTAACCACGATATTTTCCCAAGGTAACACAATCTCAAATACTCAGATTAAAAAGGCAAAATATTAAATCGCCTAATGTTTTGTCTACACACAAGGGAATTTCTGGGCAATTAGAGGATTTTTATTAAATTTTTCAGAATTATACAATTTCCATATTAATAACAGGGTAGCGCTAACAGTTTGAAACGGGAGTCACTTAAATAGCCTATCTTCATTTCTCCTTATAAAACAAGACTTTATTCAGTGGCCTACCTTCCACATTCGTCTCTGAAGGGTGCAACACACACCGCACCCTTCAGAAATGAGTATTAATCCTATTTATGAGTGAAAACCTGTGCTGAAGCTGATGGTTTTCATTTCTTTTTAAAAGGGTTACCATGAAAATGAATTGTAGAAAGCAGTACGAGCTGAGACTAGTCAGCCTGTCTAAAAATGTACTCGCTAACCTGTAAAGATACCCCAACCCCAATATAAAGGTACGTTTCGAATCTAGATTAGGTGAGGGATGTTAGGGTTCATTATAATCATTTTCTCTGTTTTTCTGAATGTGAAAAACCCACTATCACTCCTTTCCCTGATAAAGCAGAGTCTCCAGGGTGCCCAGTCTAGACATTTACCAATGTTTCCTACGTGTGGTTAGAAGGATTGGGTCTTCACTCCTCTAAAATGTCCACAGTTCATTCAAAAAGCCTGCCAATCAGGCTAACTTTCTTAACTGCACTGAAATGATGAGACTTTGACTGGACATGCTGTCCAAGGACAAACCAATCAGACTCCTTACAGAGGATGAGGGGATGACCTCATAATGGTCAGGAAGAGAGCGGATTGGACTGCGCCCTGGGGCCGCCCCCCGCTTCAGGAACGCGGAGAGCAGCTCCTCCTGGTCAGAGAAGGAGGCGGAAGCCAGAGAAGCAGCAGCCGACGCCAAACATAAGGATGTGTTCCCATCGCTCCCACCGGCAGCAGCTTCCCCGACCGCCCTTCACAGCTGAAGCTTCACGGGCGCATTTTAAGTTCAGCTCTTCCCATGTATCAACAAATGTGATAAAGTCTAGTTTTTGCCACTTTAAAAGAACCAGACCTACTAAGGCTATGGATTTAACTAGGAAAGCAACAAAGCTTTGGAAGGTTAGCATTTTTGGACAATGATCTATCAAAAAATAATAAACAGCTAATGTTCTTTTTAACCTAGGCACTTTGGCTGTTCAGGAAAGGCAGCAAAAAGATGGTTGTGTCTGGCTTACACCAAGGAGAAACACGCAAGGCAGGTTAGCACACTGTGCCTTCACTTCTCACCTACACGTTGAAGCCCCTAGTCCTCTCCTGCCAACTCTTTGTCTCAAAGACGAATCCTTTTCACTTGTTTCACCGCACGGCAATCCAAAGTCTAAACCCATGGTTAGGTAATTTAAAACTCTCCTTTATCATTCTGTATTTCCTAGAAAGCCGTTCTTGGACAAAATGCTACACCCAACTGGATCTTTCAGTTTCATTATTAAATACCAAAATACCTTGTAAGACAACTATGAAGCCTGCCTTTCTACAGAATGACAAAGTAGGGAAACAATCCTTCTTATAGCACTTAAGCGTCACATTTGTAAATATACAAGTCAAGGTGAATATCTCAGAATTATTATTTTCTGTTTTTTTTTTTTAAGCCTAACTTATGATGGCATAGAATAATTTCTGTGAAACTTCCTTAATTATTTTCTGTAATGATGCACATTCCCCGATTTTACTCATCCTTCTCAGTGAAGCCTCAGTTTTTCTAAAGCCTCCACACCCTCCACAGCACGTTTCCAATCTGATCTGAGTAAGCCTACAGGCGCCAGGGGAGCAGGGTCCTCAGGAGGCAGCAGCGACTCCTGAGCCAGATCCGAGGCCCCGCACACAGTACATTTTGTGGACTTTATTTACTCTCCTGGTATTTAAAATACCAGGCAGACTGATTTAACTACATACAACTACAGCTTTGTTTTTCTTGTATAAGGTGTCTGAGAAGACAAATGACTGCAAATTATAGACTATCTACACTCATATTTGGAAGTCCTGATTACAATGACTTTTGGAATTCAGCATGTAATATTCTCAAAGGGAAGCCAAATTTTCACAAAGAAAATAGCTTGAAGTTAGCTGTATGTTGTACTGTGTCTATCTACTTTTTAAGTTTCTCACTTGAATAAAAAGTTAAAGGCATCAGAAGAAATCTGATGTCTACATAGCCATCTGTAATGTCTGTTTTAGAAAAATCAACTTTTCTTTTTGGCATTTCTTCTAAGATAGCCTGCTTTGAAAATAGGTAGGTTATCACTTTTGCAGTTTTCTCTAAATTTCAGTGAAATAAATTATTCTCTGCCAGTTCTCAAGTGCAGGAGCAGAAAGGTCTGTGTTGCTGTCATAAGCAATGGAATCCTCTTAAATTCCATTTATGTAGCTTTCATCAGTCTAACAGCTCACCATGTTAGTGTAAATAATCACGCAAACATCTCTGTGTTAAAATAATTAATCCCCCACTCAGCAGTCACTAGCAACTAAAATTTTAAAATATTTAATAGCAACACAATTTACTATGTAACCATAACCAGGTCAAAGACAATTAATAACGAGATCAAAGTTAGGATATCTGAGATGACTGGTGGATAAGGATTGTACTGTTTAAATGGAACAGTCTCTAAGACATCTGAAACAAGCTCAGTGATGCTGGGGAAGGGGGGCGTTTGAGCGACACGGACAGGCCACGGGGAGAGGTTCCTTCCCCCGCTGAGTCCCCTGGAAGGGCCAGAGCTCTTACCAACGACACAGCAGCCGTGTGCACCGTCGGCTCCCTTCCCGTGCTAAGACGGAGGGTTAGTTAGCTGCTGTTCTCAGATCTGCCTGTTGTTCTAATAAACATCTGCATAAATCAAAGACTGGGAGTAACCAACCCTAGATTCTTATTTGGGAGGTGATGGGGGGAGGGGCGAGGGCGACGTTTGTGGGTGCGCTCAGCGCACCTTCTGGCCTGGCCGGGGCAGCTCTGCCTGCTGGAGGAGTGGAGGACGAGGACCTCAGGGCTGTTTATGGACGCAGGGCCTGCTGTCCAGGCCGTCCACAGGCAGCCTACCATCTGAAGCAGGTGACCGCGGATGAGATACAGGGTGCATTTGCAAAGAACTCAGTATGGATCTTTAAAAGGAAAGCATGTACAGAAAATTCATAATCGCCATTTCATTTTCTTATGCCTAAAAATTTCTGGCAACAATTCCTCAATATCAAATACTCTGTCTTCCAACTTCTGATTATCTCCTAAGAGCCATATGTCTTGGGGGGGGATTTTTTTCACAACACAGCATCAAAATCACATTATGAATCAAACAACTTCATCAGAGGACAAGAATCTCATAACATCTCCTGAGGCAGGCACTATCATTAAGCCTATTTTACAGACAAGAAGACTGAGGCAGAGAGGAGTCAGTAATCTGATGCTCACAGTCAGAATCAAGTAGAAAGCTTAGCACCTAAGCAGAAATTTAGAGCAACAAAAGGCCTGGATGGTTCTATTAAGAACATGCCACAGAAACAGAGGCTTAGGCACAAACTGAACTGAGAGTGTGGAACAAAAAAGCTTATAACCAGCAAGCTGTCTTCTCAAATTTCCCCATATCATGAAATGCCAGCATCTCCCATTTCAGCACTCGGAAAAACAGCAGCAACTACGGAAGGATCAAACAAGTTCACACCCTTTCAAAAGCAACAGGGGGGCAGCAGAAAGGAGACCTGAGATCAGGAAAACGATGCCAGACGATAAGAAGGTTCATGACGAAGAGATGAAGATTTCTGGACATTACTGTGAATAAAGCCTCTGGGACAGGAAACTGCTGACCTTTTTTTATTTCATAATTGTCAGTGTCCTCAGGATAGTTCGTTCTGTGTGAGGGAAAGCACCCATTATTAATATTTATAGCCCTGGAGACCACTACGCAGGCAGATTTTAAATAACAAATAGATTTCATATAAAGGATATGCTAAAACAGCTAGGCGTTTGAAAAAAGCCATGAAACAGCAAAAACAAACTTTAAAGGATGAAATTAAGTGGAAGAGAGCTTAAATGTTACATATGCTTGAGACAAGAGTGTTTACAAATAGGAGCGTTCCATGAAAAAATGGTTAGAACTGTAAACTTCAGCCACTCCGGGATGAGACGGTGCTCAGTGGGCAGGACCGCCATCAGGGGAGCCAGGAGGCTGGTGCTGGCCTTTGTTTTTATCAAAAAATCATTTATGTATTTATTTCGGCTGCCCTGGGTCTTAGCTGCAGCATGAGGGATCTTTAGTCGCAGCAGGAGGAGCCCGTTCCTCAGTCAGGGATGGAAACCGAGCCCCCAACACTGGCAGCGCCGAGCCTCGGCCCCTGGACCGCCAGGGGAGTCCCTGGTGCGGACCTTCGGGCTTCCCAGCTTCTACGGCTCCGGCCTCTGTCCCCGGCAGCAGTCACGGCCACCGCCGGCGGCCAGCCCTGCCTGGGCAAGCAGACGCCGCGTCGGGCCCAGGGGCCCCCTGCAAAGCGTGGCCAGCCTGCGGAGGCCCGCAGGGACACCCCCACCACGGCCCCCGGAACCGAGTGCCCGGGGCACCCTCAACGGCCTGCACGCTGTCGGACACCGCCCTCTGAGCGATCCTTCCCAAGGGATGAGAGGGTCTCAGCACTCCTGTCGCACAGCGTCACAGTTTACGGACACAGGAATTCAGGACTAGGCTTTTTTTGGATGAAAAATCCCAACCTGTCAGTTGCTCAGGAGGTGGTGTGTGAGAGAGTCTTCAATTCTACTGTCTCTCGGCTCGGATCGCATCTAACGTTTGTACATTTGGAGTCCTAAATACTCTGGGAAATAACATCAAGAGCAACCCGTTACTGTTTATAATGGGTTTTCACATTCATCATCTCCTTTTAAACTCACAGGAATCCTGTGACTTAGGTACAGCTGAGGATAATCTCTGTTTTATACAAGAAATGGAGGCTGAGCAAAGTTAAATGGCTGGTACAAGGTCACACCAGTAATAAACAGTGGAGCTGGTTTTGAAATCTATATTTGCTGACTCTCACTATCAAGCAAGATAGGGTGCGTAGCCTTACCCTGAAACATTAGCTTTGAATGGGCCAAATTCTTGGAAGAGATAAATATAAATTAAGAGAAAAGTATGAAAAAAGATGATACCCCCGCCCCAANCCCCCTGCGAAGCGTGGCCAGCCTGCGGAGGCCCGCAGGGACACCCCCACCACGGCCCCCGGAACCGAGCGCCCGGGGCACCCTCAACGGCCTGCACGCTGTCGGACACCGCCCTCTGAGCGATCCTTCCCAAGGGATGAGAGGGTCTCAGCACTCCTGTCGCACAGCGTCACAGTTTACGGACACAGGAATTCAGGACTAGGCTTTTTTTGGATGAAAAATCCCAACCTGTCAGTTGCTCAGGAGGTGGTGTGTGAGAGAGTCTTCAATTCTGCTGTCTCTCGGCTCGGATCGCATCTAACGTTTGTACATTTGGAGTCCTAAATACTCTGGGAAATAACATCAAGAGCAACCCGTTACTGTTTATAATGGGTTTTCACATTCATCATCTCCTTTTAAACTCACAGGAATCCTGTGACTTAGGTACAGCTGAGGATAATCTCTGTTTTATACAAGAAATGGAGGCTGAGCAAAGTTAAATGGCTGGTACAAGGTCACACCAGTAATAAACAGTGGAGCTGGTTTTGAAATCTATATTTGCTGACTCTCACTATCAAGCAAGATAGGGTGCGTAGCCTTACCCTGAAACATTAGCTTTGAATGGGCCAAATTCTTGGAAGAGATAAATATAAATTAAGAGAAAAGTATGAAAAAAGATGATACCCCCGCCCCAATTCATGTAGGAACAAGAATGATAGCCCTCACGAAGTTGGTTAAACCTGTATCTTTATGCAAAACCTACTTCTGAGCTGACGGCATTTCTGGTGTGAAAACAGCTGCACGGATTCAGTGCAGGAAAGTCTTTATTCATATTCTATTAAACCTACGTTTGTAATCACATGAAAATAGGCCAGATTGAAGTTCAACATAAATCTAGAGAAAAAAACTGACAGAGAATGGAGGGAAGGGTACCAGAAAACAACGTGAACTAAACCCACTGAACAAAACAATGGACACTTGTTTTCGGTAGACTCTAGAAGTGTGAACAGAAACAAACATATAATGATGTACCAACTAGAAATCTTTATGTGTTAAAGGATGAATATTTAGTTTGTTACCATGTACTGTACAGATAAGATTCTATTATGATACCAGATAAGCCAACTCTAGCTGGTGAAACTTAAGGCACATTGTTAGCTTTAAGCTTTTTCTTAAAATTCACAGCATGGTCTTCAGCATCTGCTCATGTGACTGTTTCCATCAAGGATGATTTTTATAAACGCTTTTTGTTTCTGTGAAATGTATCTGTAATTTCCTGTGACACAGAAAAAGGAAACTAATTTATGGAACAGAAACCTTTCGATTGCTGAGAGAAGGCTGTTCTGGAACGCAGGAGAACAGTCGGGGTGACAGTCCATTTCCATTAGCATGGTTCCCACTAGGGTAAGGCTGTCTCTTGGCACCAAGTGTCCTAAGCGTGACCTGACGCCTTATTCTATGTATATTCCATGTAGAAGAAATTTACCTTGTGGTCAAAACTGCCTCATAGATAGTAGAGTCTCAAAAATTTGTTTTGCTTTCTTTTTTTCCCTGAGATATAATTGACACACAAAACTGAGTTTAAGGTGTACAGCATAATAACTTGACACCAAAAGTTTCTTGAATAAGTGACTTACCTCTCAAAATAAATTTCTTCTCTTAAAAAACACTGTCCTCCAAGTGTCAGCAAACCCCAGAATTACCCTCTGGGACGTGGGGAGGCAGACTGTAGTCCCGTGGCACAACATTTCCCAAAGGAAACGCCACACACAAGAAAAGCGTTTTGATGCCACAACCTCCAAATGAGGGTACACACCATCACACCAACAAGTGGGATTGAAACAGGAATAGTGAGATTGAAACAGGAATAGTGGGATTGAAAGAACAAAGTATATGTTCAGTTTTAAATTAGTGCACTACAGTTGAACTACACAATCTGGCATTTGGTATAGGTTAACTAAAACATTTTATAATCTTGCACAATTCTATTTTAGTTTCTTGGTGTTAAGAGCATTGATTTGTTATATATAGCTTACACACATCACAATTTGACTGAACGTTTTTAAATGTCTTCATTAACTTTTTACTACTGAAAAAGAACAAACATATGAAGATGGAAAAATGACAATTTCTACACGTTTTATTAACCAGCCCGGGTCCTAAGAGAGACCCTAGTTCCCACTTGGCATTTCTCTCTTGTCTGAAATTTCCCTTACCTAGTGAGTGCATTTCCTGAACTTGGAAGATGGAATCTCAAAAAGTATTAAGACTATTAATTAAACACTGAAAGAAGAACTTCTCACTGAGAACATCGATGAACACCCCAGCGAAAAAGCTCTGGACTGCTGTTATTTTCCCCCCAAATCTGCAAACCCGTAAGCCGTTGGCAGGTGGCCCTCCAGCTGGGAGCGGCCGGTCAGGGCCGAGCACTCGCACCCAGGCAGGCGCGGCAGGAGGACTGGCGGCCGCAGCGCAGCAGCGGGCCCGGGGCGCGGCCGCGGCCGCTCGGTCCCGGGCAGCGGTGCTGCCCTGCGGCCCGTCCCGGCTGTTCCCAGCTCGGGAGCCTTTCGGCTCTAACGGCTGGTAAGGACGCACAGTTATGCAACGCCAAATGGTGACTTCTCTGTGGTGCTGCCTGAGGGGGTGTCGGGTTTTCATAGTCCTCATCTCTCAAACGAGCATCTTCTGGTGGGCATCTAATTAAAGTCTAGGCGATTCAATTTGAATTCCTATTATGATTTGGCAGCAGAATGTAAGGCGTTCTTTGAATGCACTTCCCCATATAAAAGGATTTTTCATTCACTCTGATTACAAACTGTGCTTTCCCCCTTTTTGGCAAATAATAGGTTTTAAAAAGACTAATGACTGGACTGGAAAAGAAAGGAGTTACAAATGATGGAAATTTGAAACCAATAATAATCAAAGTCGCTGTGCCAGTGGTGGTCCTGGGGGTGCCCAGTGAACCGGGGGCCACACTGCAGCCTGGCACGCCTCGCGCCTGCCGCCGCTGCGAGTCTTACCGGGGTTGCAGTCTGTCAGGAGGGAGCAGATGGACAGGAGCACTTTAGAGATGGTGAGGGCCGGGCTCCAATTGTCCTTCAGGATGTCCAGGCAGATCACGCCTTGGCTGTTGATGTTACAGTGATAGATTCTGGTGCGGAAGGTCACCTAGGAGAAAACACACAGCTGACGTAAATAGCCATGCCGTGGATTTATCTTGTTTTGTTGGGCGAACAGTTGATTTATAATGTTGTGTTGGTTTCAGGTGTACAGCTAAGTCATTCAGTTATACACATACACACATACATTCGCTTTCAGATCCTTCACTCATATAGTAATCACAGAATACTGAGTACAGCAGATCCTTGGTGGCGATCTACGTTATATACAGTACTGTGTGTGTCTTAATTTCAGTCTCCTCATTTATCCTCCCCCTCACCCCCACTCCACTCTGCTGCCTTAAGTTTGTTTTCTATGTCTGTAAGTCTATTTCTGTTTTGTAAGTAAGTCCATTTGTACTACTTTTTCTAGATTCTACATATAAGTGATATCATGTGATATGTCTCTGACTTACTTCACTTAATATGATAAACTCTACATCCATCTATATAGCTGCACATGGCATTATTTCATTCTTTTATATGGCTGAAAAATATTCCATTGTGTGTGTGTGTGTATATATATATATATATATATAAACCACGTCTTCTTTTATCTGTTTCTCTGCGCATTTTGACAAAGGAAATGGCAACCTGTTCCGTTATTCTTGCCTGGAAAATGCCATGGACAGAGGCCTCTGTGGGGCCGCAGCCCATGGGGTGGCCAGCAGCTGGACAGCCCCGAGCAGGCACACTGGACGCTGAGGCTGCCTGCACGTCCGGGCGCTTGCAAACAGTGCTGCTGTGAACACTGGCGGGCTGAGTGTTTTCGTGTTACGGTTTTCTCCAGACACACACTCAGGAGTGGGACCCCTCTTTAAGAACCCCCACTGTGCTCTCCACAGTGGCTGCATCAAACTGCATTCCCACATCCTCTCCAGCACCCATTGCTTGGAGACTGCTTGATGATGGCCATCAGGACTCGTAGACACACCTTTTATTAGACAAAATAATCCCAGGGTCGCTGGCTGGATCATGGAGAAAGCAAGGGAATTCCAGAAAAAACCTCTATTTCTGCTTCACTGACTAAAGATTCTGACTGTGTGGATCACGACAAACTGTGGAAAATTTTTAAAGAGATGGTAATACCAGACCATCTTACCTGTCTTCTGAGAAACATGTATGCGTGTCAAGAAGCAACAATTAGAACCAGACATGGGACAACTGACTGGTTCAAAATTGGGAAAGAAGTATGACAAGGCTGTGTATTGTCACCCTGCTTATTTAACTTATATGCAGCGTATGTCATGAGAAATGCCAGGCTGGATGGTTCACAAGCTGGAATCACGA
Source organism: Neotragus pygmaeus (assembly GCA_006410875.1). NCBI lineage: Eukaryota > Metazoa > Chordata > Mammalia > Artiodactyla > Bovidae > Neotragus > Neotragus pygmaeus. Next base: position 1,946,201 of record SJYV01030329.1, on the reverse strand, counting down.
CTGCAGGGAGAAGTATCAATAACCTCAGATATGCAGATGATACCACTCTAACAGCAGAGGAACTAAAGAGCCTTTTGACAAGGATGAAAGAGAAGGGTGAAAAAGTTGGCTTAAAACTTAACATTCAAAAAACTAACTCATGGCATCTGGTCCCATCACTTCATGGCAAGGAGATCGGGAAACAATGGAAACAGTGAGACTTTATTTTCTTGGGCTTCAAAATCACTGCAGATGGTGACTGCAGCCATGAAATTCAAAGACACTTCTCTTTGGAAGGAAAGTCAAGACCAACCTAGACAGTGTATATAAAGTAATGTATGGATATGAGAGGAAGACCATAAAGAAGGCTGAATGCCAAAGAATTGATGCTTTTGAACTGTGGTGTTGGAAAAGACTCTTGAGAGTCTCTTGGACTGCAAGGAGATCAAACCAGTTAGTCCTAAAGGAAATCAACTCTGAATATTCATTGGAAGGACTGATGCTGAAGATGAAGCTCCAATACTTTGGTTACCTGATGCTTAGAGCCAGTTCACTGGAAAAGACCTCGATGCTGGGAAAGATTAAAAGGCAAAAGGAGAAGAGGGTGACAGGATGAGATGGTCAGTTAGCATCACTGNGATGCTGAAGATGAAGCTCCAATACTTTGGTTACCTGATGCTTAGAGCCAGTTCACTGGAAAAGACCTCGATGCTGGGAAAGATTAAAAGGCAAAAGGAGAAGAGGGTGACAGGATGAGATGGTCAGTTAGCATCACTGACTCAATGCACATGAATCTGAGCAACTCTGTGAGATGGTGGAGGACAAAGGAGCGTGGCGTGCTGCAGTCCATGGGTCACAAAGAGTCAGACATGACCTAGCAACTGAACAACAACACACACTTAGCTGTCCCTTTGGCGCACAAGAATAATCAATAAACAAAATCTTTATCTCAGAACTTGTCATTCTGGGCACAGAGGACTACACTCCAGTGGCAAGGTCATGACATTCTGCTTCTGATGAATTCTAATCATTTAACGAAAGTCTAATCATTTAATGAATGTTCTGGGGATTGAGTTTACTCTTGGTGCAACTGCAGGAATGCTTGCAAGGGGAAAACTAACTCAAGGCTCTAAAAAACGTTCAAAGAAGGAAATGTTCAAAAGTAAAAACTTGAAAGGAAACTTTTCTTAGATTCCAATTATTTGAAGGATTTTGAACATTTTGAAAAATTTTTAAAAAGCATGGCAATACTACAAAAAGGAGACGAATATTATTTGTTAAAATTAAAAAACAAGAACTAGAGCATGTATGTAAATAGTACAATTAGTTTATGGAGAAGCTATACTAGTTACAATATACAGACGTTTTCCTCATTAAATTCTGTATTTTGAATGTACTATTAGTGCAGCCTACCTATAATAGCTAGATTACCGCTGTACTTTGCTTAGGCATAATTTTGAAACATGCTTAGAAACATTTTTAAAGAACTTCAGTTGGAAAACTTATCAGTTTTATAACTGTTAGAATTCTGTTTTGCAAAAGTTTTATGTAAGCAACAGTGAGATTTTAATGCTATTTATTAACATCGTGTTAATAAATGGTCTCAAATTTACAAGCTGAAATATTTTAAAAAATCTTGGTGTTCTCCAGACCAGTCCTTCTGGTACTCTAAGTTCAAAATGACTCTGAACCAAGAAATACACACTGCATGTCTTTGTAGGTGCTATCACTCCGGCAGGGCTTCCAGGGTCCAAAACATCAGATTTGCTGAATCCTTACGATGTCAAGGTCAGAAAGGACACATCCAGTCTTCTGCAACTGTTTAACATGGTGCCTTTCTCAGGCCAGATGAGCTCTTCTCCTGGGAACTGCCTGCTCTGTCAGCAACACCCCAGACCAAACAGCCTGGCCATCTCCGGACCCCCGCACAACCCAAACACCCAGAAACGCTGAAGAAAAAAATACATTCCTCAATGTAGTTTTATAACTATGTTTATAATTAACGTTCTTTAACATCCAAGTATGAAGGTACATGGGGCATCCCCAGATGCTGAACCTGAAACCCGAAAATCACAGCAGGCACACAAGCCTGCGGTGTGGCTGTCTGGGGTGGGGCTTGGGTGTGATGCCCTCATGGAGGAAGGGACAGAACCTTAGGTCTGCACGTGACGAGGATTTGGAACTGAGCTGCTTAGTCACTCAGTCGTGTCCAACTCTTTCCAACCCTACGGACTGTAGCCCTCCAGGCAAGAACACTGAAATGCGTTGCCATTCCCTTCTCCAGGGGATCTTCCCGACTAGGAATCAAACCTTGGCCTCCTGCACTGCAGGCAGATTCTATACCATCTGAGCCATGAGCCCTATATAAATTATGACACCTGAGAAGCAGTCTTTTAGCAAATGTCTGAACCTGAAAAGGTAACGCCTTATGGGAGAGAGAGAGCTGAGACACGTGCTGGGGAAATCCTGGGGGTGGAACTGTCAGCACTGGAACTGGGAGAAGAGTGTCTCCCCTGAGAATGCTCAATTCAGAGCACACAGGCTATGCAAACACGAACTAAAAAGGAGCTTAAATGACTCTATCACTATCAGATCAAATATATGATGAAGGCAAAGCATACAAATATATATTTAGGGCAAAATGAATAAAGAGAACAACTGCATTATGATGAAATGAATAATTCACCAGGAAGATGGAACAATTCTGAATGTGCTCTACCTAACAACAAGAGAAAAATATAAAAAGCAAAAGTTGGTAGAATTATACGGAGAAACTGATACATCTACAGTCACAGAGGGACACTTTCACTGAAGTAGATTTGGTCAACAAGGCCAAAATGTAGCAAGGATCCTGCAAATATGAAAAAACGAATTAAAAAAAAAATCAAGGGACTGAATGAAGATGAAATTCCATTCTCAGCAAATAATCACAGGAAAAAGTGTTCAACGTCATTGGCAACTAAGGAAATGCAACTGCAAGGCTCAGGGAGTCAGCACTGCACCCTGGGTGGTAAAGTTAAGCATGTCGATGCACTAAACGTCAGCGCGGCGCATGCAGAGAAACGGGCCACTGCTGGCACGAGCATCAAATGGCACAGCTGCTCTGGAAAGAAGGCTGGCGGCTTCTTACAGAGCTAAATATGAGCTTACCAGACATCCCCACAAGTGCACTCTTGGACGTCTATCCCAAAGAAATAAAAACTATGCTCACACAAATATACAGAAATGTTCATAGCAGCTTTATTTTTAGTAACTAAAAACGAGAAAGAATCCATTTGTCCTTCACTGGGTAAATGGTTAAACAAACTGGTGCATCGACATCATGAAATACTACTGTGGTTCTTCAGTTGCTAAGCCATGCCTGACCCTTTGGTGGCCTCATGGACTGTAGCCCACCAGGCTCCTCTGTCCATGGGCATCTCCAGGCGTGAATACTGGAGTCGGTGCCAAGCCCTCCTCCAGGGGATCTTCCCAACCCAGGGATTGAACCCAGCTCTCTAGTGCCTCCTGCACTGGCAGGTGGGATCTTTACCACTGAGCTACGCGGGAAGCCCTCACGGAATACTTACTACTCAACAACAACAACAACCACACACAACAGCTTAGATGGGTTGCAAGAGAATTATGCCGAGCGAAAAAGATCGAGTTTCAGAAAGTGATATACTGTATGATATATTTATAAGCACATAGGAAACACTTATTAAAAGCTGATCACATGCTAAGCCACAAAGAAACCTTAATACACTTCAAAAGATTACTAAGACCATAAAGATCTCCCATCTTAGGACTGCAAACTAAAAAAACCCTATTTTGAAATAATCTTTGATCAAACAAAAAAATCAGCTATGATTATAACTGAGTGACAATAAAAATGCTGGGTTGTCAATACTAGAATTTGTGACTTGGCTAAAATAGTTGTAAAAGAGAAATCTACAGTTTTAAGTGCATATATTAAAAAGGAAGAAAGACATTAATGAGCTAAGTATACAACTAAGGAAGAAAAATGAATAGAGTAAATCCCATGAAAGTAGAAAGAAATGGGCAGAAGTTAATAAAACAGAGAATACCTATGATATCAAAATTCTGCAGAGAAGTGAGAGTCCCTGGCCCTTTAAGTGCTAGATAAAAACACAGTATTTCTATGATCCAGTGTAAACGGTGAGTGGCTTCTGTATATAACACAGTATAAAGAAGAGAAGCGAAAAGCAAAGGAGAAAAGGAAAGATATAAGCATGTGAATGCCGAGTTCCGAAGAAT
>SJYV01030329.1:1862333-1941890 GCA_006410875.1 Neotragus pygmaeus | reverse complement strand
AGGGAGGCAGGAGGGGGAGGGGGGCTCAAGATGGTGGACACATGCACACCCACGGCTGACTCACGTCAATGTACGGTAAAGATCACCACAATACTGTAAAGCAATTAGCCTCCAATTAAAACAAAGAAATTAAATTAATTTAAATAAATTAATTCAATAAAATAGATTAATTTAAAAAGGGGATTGAAAAAAAGAAATATAGTCCTTTCAAACAGTTAGGAAAGTTTTAAAAAAGCTGGCCACTTGAGTTTCCTACAGATGGGTTTTCACGGCTTGGACAAATTTTCCAGTCATATAGTTGTATATGGATTCAAAAACTACTGAATCCCAAACAGCTGAGAGGGAAGTGAAGATCTAGTATCTAAACAGGAACTTGTGCCTCAAACACCACTCACACATTCCCACTGTTTCCACCCACTGAGCACATACGCAATCCCTGAGTGTCCATTGAACGCAGAACCTGAAGCTCTGAGTTAAACGTTCCCACAAGGGGATCACCTCCCGCCTCCCAAATCAGAGAGTAGAACAGCTCTTCCTGGGGACGCTGAGCTTAAAACCATTATGTGGGGCAATGTTGATCCAACAACACTTATTTATTAATTGGTACTGCAAAGAGAAGACATCATTTAACAAATGTCCAACGATCCTACACTTCTAAGACATGATGATTCACTTCTGCTTTGTAGCTGCAGAAGTGTCTCATACATAATGACAATTAATTGTGAAGCATAACAGCTGAGATGCTTAATGCAGTCCATGTAGAGTGTGGAATCAATGACCGACCATATGACAGTTGCTGTCCAGTTAAAGACAGTGACATAACATAAATATGAGAAGGCAATGCTGTGTGTTTGGTTTACATTTTTTGCAGGTCTCACGTTACCGGAGGCGACTCTCTAAGATGTAGCTTATTTACAGATTTGCTAAGTGTAAAATGAAAGTGATATACAGACTTCTTTTATCCCTTGGAAAAGAAGTCATACATTTTATGTTTGCAGACACAGGAAGTGCCAGTTATTTATCTTAAGAGATTAATAATTCAACATACATGCAACCCAAAACAAAGGATTCATCATCACTCGCTGAAAGTGACAATTTGATTTTTCATATAGTTCACAACAGTCTAGAAGTAAACTGCACTTGAGCACAGTCTAAACTGAAACAGTGACTAATTCTGTTAATGATACAGTGAATTAACACCAGTTATAGAGTTGGCTGAACGCCTGAATGTGCAGCGAGTGCTACATAACAGACACTCTCCTCTGAAAGCGGCAGAGTACCCATAAATACCACAGGGGTTTCCAAAGCCTGTGTGTCTTCTGGGGTGCGGGTGGGGTAATGTTCCCTACGTTTCTACCATAAAATTGAAAAGCACAGCATGCACGTCGTAGAAAACGCTGTCTACAACTACTCAGAATCATGGATTTCAAGATGGCCAGCAATGGGCCAGGCTCCCCTGTAACCAGTGTGCACTCATTACGTAATTTGATCTTCATCATCACCCTGTGAGGACGGTGTTACTATTATTCTCATTTTACAAATAAAGAGGCTGAGCTGCAGGTTCAGAGGAATTCAAGTGCTTCTAGTTGAAGCAATTCCAACTGTAAGTAAAAAATTTATGAGGAGGAAGGAAAACCAACCAATACAAATACACACAAGAAAACAACCCATACCTCAGAGATTTTAGAAAATAACAGAAGAAACCAGGAACACGATAAGGAAATTTATCTATGAATTCTACATCTCGACAGTTTGACTTTAGACAGAAAAGTTAATGACCTGGGAATTCAATAGCGTTTTCAGGTCAAGTTCTGATAGAGTGGGAATTCAGGTAAAGTGTTTTAGCAAAGAGAAGAAATGTGGTATTCGTTATTATTATGGTTGTTCTTGTTCTGTAAAATGACCTGCCATTGCTGTGAGATTACTGAAGGCGAGAAAAACCAAGTCTGTTAACAAAAGGTAAACAAACAATATCTTAGTATGCCTTGACAACTGCCATTGAGATTTATCTAATTTTTGAAGCATCTGAGCTTCCCCACTCAGAATATCGCAGTGGGTACTCGTCAAACAGCTGCGGAGAGCAGCTCCTGGTGGCCAGGCAGCCGCCCCGACACGGGAGGTGGAGAGGCCTGCTGGAAGGCGGGGAGGCCGGGGGCCCCCAGCAGGGCAGGAGCCAGTCTCTCCACGGCTCTGGTCGCAGGCACGCCAGGATGACCGGGGCACGGGGCGCTGGGCACAGGGCGGCCTCACCCCGGGCCTGCAAACTGGCCCCTCAAGGAACGAGTCCTCTGCAGTCAGTGAGGGACTTATTTCAAGCTCTCAAAACGGGCGTTCTATGACGAACAGCGTGGAAGGCTTTTTTGATATAATGTCTGAACACCTGGCCAAATTAAGAGTGAAATCAAGATACAGGCGACCCAGCAAAGAAGAGGGGCCGTGGAGGGATGGTGGGCAGCCAGTGCCCGCTGCCTGGAGCAGGTGCCCAGGAGAGGGGCGGGCACCGAAGCATCAGCTGCCCAAAACAGCTGAAAAACCACAGCCGCCTCGGCCACCCCGGGGTCCTCCTGCCGACAGCTGGGGCAAGACTCCAAGGGCGACCGTTCTTTTTTTTTACTTTTGATTTTTAAATTGATGCACAGTTGATTTCTAATGTGTTACTTACTGCTGAATAGCAAAGTGATTAATTACAGAAACATACATGTATTTTCTTATCCTCTTTTCCATATGGTTTATCACAGGGGACTGAACACAATCCCCTGGGCTGTAGAGCAGGGCCTGCGGCTGCTCAGCTCTGTACAGGGCAGATCGCATCTACCAGCCCCAACCTCCTGCTCCAAGAGGTGGTACTTTGGTGACCTCTGGGTTGAGGCACCTCAAAAAGATGGAATGTGCTTGTCCCCTTACCTCCTCACCCCCAAAAGAATACTGAGAACGGCTGCGTGTTGTAAATCATCTGCCTGCCAATGCGGAAGACGGAAGTGACTGTGGGTTCCTTCCCTGGGTCTGGAAGCTCCCCTGGAGGAGGGCACGGCAACCCACTCCAGTGTTCCTGCCTGGAGTACCCGTGGACAGAGGAGCCTGGCGGGCTGCAGTCCGTGGGGTCTCAGAGAGTCAGACACGACCGAGCGACTTGGTACAGCGCTGCCAGGCTGTGAACACCACTCTGCTGGCCTTCCTGGCGAGCACCGAGGAGCTACTTAGCTTTACCAAAGGAATGTTTCATGTTATTGTAAGGGATTCTTTACATCTTACTCTCATCTAATGATAACCAGTCCCTTAGACTGCAAGGAGATCCATCCAGTTCATCCTAAAGGCAATCAGTCCTGAATATCCATTGGAAGGATCGATGTTGAAGCTGAAGCTCCAATACTTCGGTGACCTGATGTGAAGAGCTGACTCATTGGAAAAGAACAGTCTCAAGACTGGCCAGGCGAGGGTCAGTCTCCCTCCCTACCTACCTACATGCCTCTGTGTCCATACATGCGTCTCTAACTATGTGTGAATCTATCTACCCATACACCTATCCGATAATCCATCCTCCCATCTCTTCACCCATCTGAATAAATCTGATGTGCAACAATGAGTGAGTTCAAAGTGTGCAAGGTGTTACTTTAATTTGCGTTCTGTAACGCGACTGCTGACAAAGTTTAATTATTTATCAGTTGTCTAATTATAGTACAATATTATTGTCTATATTCATCATGTAGATGCATTCGATTTCTATGGCTTGTTTAGTGCTCATTCAAGTTTGTACCTTTAAACGCCATTACTCCTAGCCCTCCTCTCCATCCTCTGGTAATCGCCATCTTTCTGTTTTTTACACATTTAATTTTTTTAGATTCCACATAGAAGTACTATCATCATACAGCACCTGTCTTTGACCGTCTGACTTACCCCACTTAGGGTCCATCCATACTGTCACACGTGGGAGGGTATTTTCATGGCTGAGAAACTCCGCTGTGTCTATGCATCATATCTTTTTCACCCATTCGCCTGCTGACAGGCATCTGGGTTGTGTCTGCATCTTGGTAACCGTCAAGAGTGCTGCAGTAAACGTGTGGGTGCACACACCCTGCTGGAGTCCTGCTCCATCTCCTCTCGGGTACACTCAGAAGGGGAACTGCTAGGCCCTGTGGTGAGGAAGCCCATTTCTAACTTTTTCGAGGTGCCTCCACAGTAGCTGGACCCGCCTTCACTTCGACCAGCGGGCTTGGGTCTCTTCACCACATCCCCACCAGCGCTCGCTGTCTTGCCTTTCTCACGACAGCCGTTCTGACAGGCACGAGGCGGCAGCCCACTGTGGTTGTGACTTCCATCTCTCGGATGTTGGGTGAGGTTGGGCATCTTTTCATGTGCCGGCTGGCCACCTATATGTCTTCTTTGGAGAAATGTCTACTGAGTTCTTCTGCCGTTTTCCTATCTTGTTGTTGTTGTTGTTATTGAACTGATTGAATGTCAATAAAGAATCTGCCTGCAACACAGGAGACCTGGGTTCAATCCTCAGGTTGGGAAGATCCCCTGGAGAAGAGAATGGCTACCTACTCCAAGATTCTTGCCCGGAGAATTCCACAGACAGAGCCTGGTGGGCTACAGTCCATGGGGTCACAAAGAGTCAGACACAACCGAGCAACTAACATTTTCACTTTTACTTCATGCATTTCAGATGTTAACCTCTTGCCAGTATATGCCTTGCACTGACAGTCTTTCATTCTGTAGGCTGCCTTTTCATTCTGTCGCTCGTCTGCTGGGCTGGGGCTTGTGGATTTGATGTGGCGCCGTTTTTTAGTTTTGTTATTGCTTGTGGTTCTCGTGTGGTGCCCCCCAAGTTATTGCCAAAATCTGTAAGGAAGAGCTTCTTCCCTGTTTTTCCTACAAGTTCCAGGGTTGTTATAGTTCAGTTGCTGAGTCACGCCTGACTTTGTGACCCCACGGACTGCAGCACACCAGGCCTCCCTGTCCTTCACTACCTCCCAGAGTTTGCTCAAACTCATGTCCATTGAGTCGGTGATGCCATCCAACCATCTCATCCTCTGTCATCCCCTTCTCCTCCTGACTTCAATCCTTCCCAGCATCAGGGTCTTTTCCAATGAGTTAGTTTTTCGCATCAGGTGGCCGAAGCATTGGAGCTTCAGCTTCAGCATCAGTCCTTCCAATGAATATTCAGGGTTGATTTCCTTTAGGATGGACTGGTTGGATCTCCTTGCAGTCCAAGGGACTCTCAAGTTTTCGGGTATCAGGTCTTATGTTTAAGCCTTTGATCCATTTTGAGTTGCTTTTTCTGAGTGGTATGAGATGGGGTCTTATTTCATTGTTCCGCATTGAGTGTCTAGTTTTCCCAGTACCATTTGCTGAAACGGTTTTCCTTTCCCTGTTGGGTCTTCCCGGATCCCTTGTTGAAATGTCAGTTGATCATACAGTTCTGGGATCTCTAGTCTGTTCCGCCAGTAGACGTGCCTATTCTGTGCCGGTACCTGTTTTTATTACTGTGACTTCATAGCATCACGGGAAGTCCAGGAGCACGAGGATTCCAGCTCTGTTCTTTCTTGACTATCCAGGCTCTTCCACGGTTCTGTCGAAATCTGAGGACTGTTCTTTCTATTTCTGTGAAGAATGTCTTTGGCATTTTAATGGGGATTGCACTGAATCTGCAGATGGCTTTGGGTAGTATGGTCATTTTATCAACATTATTTCTTCTGATCCATAAACACGAGATGTCTTTCCAATTTTTTGTCTTCTACAATGTCTTTCAGCAGACTTTGTAGTTTTCATCGTACTGATCTTTTCATTCCTTGGATAAATTCATTCCAGTCATTTCATCGTTTTTGATGCTATTGTGAATGGGATGGTTTTATTTCTTTTTCAGATGCTTCATCATTAGTGTAAGGAATGCAATTGATTTCTGTGTGTTGATTTTGTATCCTGCCACTTTACTGAAATCATTAATTAATTCCAACAGTTTTTTGACTAATTCTTTGGGGTTTTCTCTGTAAGATCATATCATCAGAAAACGAAAGCTGTACTTACCCTATTCTGATCTGCACGCCTTTATTTCTTCGTGCTGCCTAACTGCTCTGGCTGGGACCTCTTTTGGTACCACGCTGAAGATGAGTGCTGAGGGTGGCATCCTTGCCTTGTGCTAGATCATAAAGGAAACACTCCCAGTTTCTCTCCATTGAGTATAATGTTACCTGTGGGCCTGTGGTATACGGCCTTTATTGTGTTGGGGTATGTTCGTCTACATCCAGCAAATGACTCCTCCTTTAGGTTAAGGCTACCAAATTCAGAGATCAGTATTTACTGTTCAACACAGAATTATTACCTCAGGGTCTGATAGCTAGGAANGACTGTGCTCCGGAGAGTGGCTGCTCCAGGCCTCAGGACCCTGCAGTTCCCGCAGAACTGTGCTCACTCAGAAGCCCGCACACTACTATTTATATGGAGACACAGCAAGTCTCCATTTCCTGTCCCATATCAGGACTCGCTCTGATTTTCAATGATATGCTCCCCACTGAGCTGTTTCCATTCCATCCTGTTGGTTTTGGCCCATCCTCCGAGCCCATAAGAGACACCTTTTCAGAAATGGGACTGTCGGACCTACCCACTTTCCCTCCTTGCTTTGTTTAATCAACACACTTCTGTCCTGCAGAAGCTGGAAATGCCCACGCTTTTTCTGAGATGTATGTTTCATAAAACAGACTGCACCAGGCTCCTGGGCAGCATAACTGCCTCATCTGAGCCCCCGGCTCCCCTGCCCGTCAGCATCTCTGTTACTGAAGGGACTGCCCGAGACAGGCCCTCACGTCCCCAGCAGAGTGACGGTATGCAGACTACTCGGGGGCTGGTGCAAAGAGAAGGCCGCACGGTCCCCACCCATTCAAAGAAGGACGTAAAGGTCAGCTGCACTGTGGCTTCATCACTGCAACTGACCAAATGCAGCCCTGGGGGGCGCGGGGCCGCCGGCCCTGGCATCGTGGGTAAGGTGTCCTGTGTGAGGCTGCAGTCCTGACAGTGTAGGATGTGCTGGGCAACTTAGCTAGTTTCTCTGTGCGCGGCTCTCCTACTTGGTGAAACGACAGTCTTTACTTCTCGCTTTGATACCAAAATAACAGCCAAGCCTCAGCGGAAAGGAAGGAAGAGGAGAAAAACAGAAGAGGGCATGGGAGGCAGGAGGGGACCCCGGGACACCACGGGGAAGGTCAGGGCCGAGCTTTGCTTTTTAAAGTGTTCACTCCAACCCACAACGTTCAGAAGTGAAGCCGGGTCAAATGAGAATTCCGTCCTGGCGGCCAACAGAGAGAGTCAGCGTTCTCTGGGTCTGTCCATTTCCATCGTGGAGAATGGCTGCTATACTCAGAACAGAAAACCAGCAAGGACCTCCTGCGGAGCACAGGGCACTCTGCCCGCTGTTCTGTGCTGGCCTATATGGGACAAGAACTTGCAAACGCGTAGACACGAGCGTGCGGATACCTGGATCGCCTTGCTGCACGCCTGAAACCAACACCAGCCTGTCAACCAGCTGTGTTCCGGCCTGAGACAAAACCTCTGCAGAAAGGGCAAGGACTCAGAGTCGCGCGTGTGACTCACATGCACTAGAAAGTAACCTGAAGGATGCTTAAAGGAAGTAATTGCACCCTGAGTGAATTTCATCACCCACGTCCTGACAACGCTGGACTCTCAGACTTTCTTTAGCCGTTTATGTACGACTTTTCATCAGTACACCATGTTTATTAATGGACAAATACACATTCTCCTTTACTGAATTTTCCTGACACGATCATTCAGTCTCTTCACCTAACGTGTGTGCACACACCTTCGTCTGATGTGTGTGCACCTCCTGCAGGCAGCTGAGCTGTGGAGGCACCATGGCTCGGGGCTCACGGGCGGCGCCCAGGCCGGCTCCCGGAGGGGCTCCCTCAGCCCAGGCCACGCCTGGGTCTCCTGGCTCCGGAGCTGGCGCCCGCCCATCCTGTCCCCTATTTCCATCCATTAACAGGCTGTCTGATGTCACCTCAAAACATGCACCACCAAAAAGGCAATACGGGAAAGGACGAGAAGGAGCAACGAGGTGTGAGTCAAAGGTCGGGGTGAGGGGATAAACAATCATTTTTCCATTTACATACAGTCAGTCCTGGGAAGTTGTCTATGCTAACAGAACAGACATGCACCCCTAGGCGTGCGTACCGAGAATATGTATATATACACAAACAAATAAGCGAGAATACACATAGCTAAAAATGGATGAATACAGCATACTGACCTTGGGGGGTTTAAACGGATAGTCAGGTGAAAAGGTTATGTCAAGAAAGAACACCCCTCCTTCATAGACAGATCCTGGGGGTCCCAATATAGTTGACCTCCATTCATAAATGTTGTCTCCTTTGGGTCCAGCACTGAAATAAGACATACAAATGAGATGTGCTTAGAGATGATATAAAGCTTGGAACTATAAAAATATCTATTTATGATAACAATAAATCGAGCCATTCCATAGAAAACACACCAGTTAATAGGTTAATTCCAAATGAGGATTCACTTGTCAATATCGTCAGTATTCTATAAATGAAACATGGTATTACTAAATAATACAGAACGAAGAAGTTCCGTTTAGCCATTCATAACGTTAAACCTATGAAACAGAAGATTCCAAGGACCACAGACCAGAAGCCAAGTTTTAAAATTGATTTTTACTGGAGCAAAATGTTTAATAAAGCATAAAATTATTTCTGAGACCTTGAAAGGGTGGTATAAGGTCAAAGAGACAAACTTTCAAAGCTAGAAGGAATGCTAAGGAAAAACAAATAGTCTAATGCTTTTTTAACTAAAAGCACCAACGAGGGTGATGGAGATCAGGAAATGGTCTTCATTCGTAAGACTCAGCTCAAGTATCACCTTTGAATCTTCTTTTCTCACTCCACCAAAAGATTCCCTGCTAGTGTGCCCAGCGTCCCGTCCCACAAGGGTGGTCTGTGGAAGACAGGATGCAGCATTTTGTTTTAGATCTGTGCTTTGAAACTGCTTGCCTTTCCGCCCTCTCTGGAAGCCCTCCGAGGACCAGGTTCTGCCTTGCTCCTGGTACCCAGTAAATAAGAGTTTGTCAGATGCTGCTGCTGGAGTGACAGCCAAGCGGGGAGGCCACACGGCTACTGGCGGCAAACCCGTGCTCCCCGGCTGCGGAGCAACTCGCGGACGAAAAGGAGGCCCGCACGAGCCAGCGGAGCTGTCCCCAGTCTTCCCGAGGAACAGAAGGCGAAGTGAGATTATAATTACGCCCTCCAGCGTTCCTCCTGTCACACCAACCGCACAGTGCATCAGCCAGAAATCCCTCACACCCTGCAGTGGAGTGGGCAGTCCTGTTAAGGTGCCTGAGAAGATTTAATTGCCAACAAAGATTTGTCTTCTTTCATTCTGTGACATTAGTTCGTATCTACAACAATTTCATCGTTGGGCAGGAGACCAAAAAAGCATGCGTCATCATCTATGACAATGGAGGAAGAATACATCAATACACCAGGGAACAGACAGCCTCTTCAGTAAATGGCGTTGGAAAAACTGGACACCGACATGCAAGAGTCAGACCGGACTTTCTCACACCACATACACCATTACACTCACGAGGGATTAAAGACTTAAATGTAAGCCTCAAGCCCATAAAAATCCGAGAAGGAAACAAATGCAGTACACTCTTTGACGTCCGTCTCAGCAACATTTTGGGGGAAGTGTCTCTCAGGCCAGGGGAACAAAAGCAAAGGTGAACACACAGGGCTGCTGCTGCTGCTGCTGCGTCGCTTCAGTCGTGTCCGACCCTGTGCGACCCCGGAGACGGCCGCCCCCAGGCCCCCCGTCCCTGGGACTCTCCAGGCAAGAACAGTGGAGTGGGGTGCCACTGCCTTCTCCAATGCATGAAAGTGAAAAGTGAAAGCGAAGTCGCTCAGTCCTGTCTGACTCCTAGCAACCCCATAGACTGCAGCCTACCAGGCTCCTCCATCCATGGGATTTTGCAGGCAAGCGTACTGGAGTGGGGTGCCACTGCCTTCTCCACACATATACGCACTGCACTATATCTAAGACGTGGGTTTCCCTGACAGCTCAGGCTGCAAAGAATCTGCCTGCAATGCGGGAGACCCAGGTTTGGTCCCTGGGTTGGGAAAATCCCCTGGAGAAAGGAATGGCTCTCCACTCCAGTATTCCTGCCTGGAGACTTCCATGGACAGAGAAGCCTGGTGGGCTACAGTCCATGGGGTCACAAAGAGTCAGACACGACTGAGCGACTAACATTTCACCTCACTTTACCTACGACACATATATACATATGCTGGCATTGTAAGCAATGTTGCAGTGAACACTGGGATGCATATTCTTTTCAAATTACTGTTTTCATTTCTTTGGATACACACCCAGAAGATGTGCATATATACAAGTGATAATATATGGGGCTTCCCAGGTGGCGCTAGTGGTAAAGAACCTGCCCGCAACGCATGAGACCTCAGAGACGTGGGTTCGATCCCTAGGTCAGGAAGATCTCCTGGAAGAAGGCATGGTAACCCACTCCAGTATTCTTGCCTGGACAATTCCATGGACAGAGGAGCCTGGCAGGGTATAGTCCATGGGATCACAAAGAGTCGGACACGACTGAAGCGACTTAGTACACAGCACATATATACTACTATTATATATCATATAAAAATAAATGTATGTATTAAATATAGAAGAAGATGTGGAATGTGTGTGTATATATATATGTGTGTGTGTGTCTATATATATATAATATTACTGAGCCATAAAAACGGCAATCTCGCCGTTTGGGGCAGCACAGATGACCTTGTGGGCACGATGAGGAATGAAACAGGCCAGACGCAGAAAGACAAATGCCACAGGATCTCACCGACATGAGGCATCTCGAAAACAAAACCAAAGAACATGTGTATGGAAACAGAACCGACTCACAGATACAGAAAACAGACTGGTGGTTGCCAAACGGGAGGGAGGGTAGAGAGAGAGGCGAGTGATTAAGGGGGACAAATCTGCAGTGGCACAATAAATGAGCCACAGGTACGAAACGCACAGAGTGGGAAATACGGCCAGCAGTCGGGGAATAGTCTCGTATGGTGACGGATGAAACAATGTCAGAAAAGCATTCATCTTAACCAATTTGGGATTATTCTGGGAATGCAAGGATAGTTTAATAACAGCAAGGTATTAATGTAATGTATTTATATAAGTTATTAATGTAATTTACTTATAACACATTAAAGTAGGAAAAAATGACAATCATAATAGGTGAAGAAAAAAGCACTCAATAAGTTTTAATGATGGCTATTAATGAAAAAACTCCTAGCAATTTCAGAATATTAAAAAACTTCTTTAACTTGATAAAAAGCATATACCAAAAACTTCATATCAACTGTACGTTCATGGTAAAATATTAAAAGTACATGCCTTAAAAACTAAGGCTCAAGACAAATATGCCCACTAAATCTATTTCCAATCATTACTGTTCTAGAGCTCATATCCATCAAAGCATGAAAGATATAAGCTGAAAAACAAAGTATTTATGGACTGGGGTGGAAGAAATAAAATGGTTGGCATTTATGGTATTTATGTACACAGAAGAAAGCTACCCAAATCTTTGTACCATTTACTAAATTTAATGAAAGTTTAACATAGTAGCAGGATATAAGATCAACAGACAAAAATCAACTGCATTTCAACACACCAACAAAACTAGAAAATGCATTTTAAAATACTTTTTACAATAGTATTAAAAATACAATGAACCTATGAATAGAGTTCAGGAAAAATACGTAAGATTTTTATGGAGAAAGCTATAAAACATATTGAAATACCCTCAAGGAAATTAAATAAACGAAGACACCATTTCAATGGTAAGAAGACCCAGGACCCTGGGAATGTCAATTTTTCCTTGATTCAATGTAATTCTAATCAAAAGTCCAACAGATTTTTTAAAAAACAAAACTTGACACATTGATTCTAGGATGCTTTTGGGACCTCAAGGAAGCTTCTCAAACTTTTCTACACATAAATGAAAATCTGACAGATGTTGGAACTGATGGGGCTGAGAAGACAGTTTTGTCTTCGGACAACAGAGAAACTGAATTTCTACCTCAAAGAGGCGGCACTGGTGGTAAAGCGCCTGCCTGCAAATGCAGGAGACTTACAGAGACGCGCGTCCGAGCGCCAGGTCGGGAGGACCCCCTGGAGGAGGGCAAGGCAACCCCCTCCAGTATTCCTGCCTGGAGAACCCTATGCACAGAGGAGTCTGGCGCGCTGCAGTCTACAGGGTCAGTCTGAGGTGGACACAACTGAAGCGGCTTGGCACGCAAACATATAACCCTCTGTTGCAGATGGATTAAGCACTTAAATGCAAAAGTCACAAGCTTTACAGTCTGACTAAAGAGAGTGACAAGGTGAGCCATAAACTGGGATCATATAAAATGGATGAAATTCTCGTGTCCAGAATACGCTTGTCTAAGTTATGAAACAGCAAATTCGTGCAGTGACACGAATGCTCACTGATAGAAAAAGGTATAAATTCACCCAAAGGAATACCACACAGCAATGAAAACACATAAACTAACATTGAGAAATCTTAAGAATATCCTAATGAACACGAAAAGCAAGTATAAAACGAATATGCACCATATGACACTATTTCTACAAAGTGCAAAAACAAGCAAGAAAGGAACCTGGGGAGGGACAGACTCTGAATGTCCAGACAGGCGTCTCCCGGGGAGCACGGGAGGGTGGAGAGCAGAGCTCGGGAGGAGCTTCAGGGGTTCTGGGGATGCTCTCCTTCTCAGGACGTGTGATGGATTCTGGAGCTGTTTTACTACTGGGTTTCATAACTTCCTTAGGTAGTAGACATTAAACATATTCTTAGATCTGTGTCAATTTTTCATATTAAGTATGCAGAAGAAGCCGACCAAGCTGCCACGTGGGAACAGGAAGTTGCACGTACTGTGTGGTCCTACTCTAGCAACTAGAGACATAAGACAATACTTTGTATCGTTTATGGACACATATCTGTGTCAGTGCCTTTCAAGAAGTGAACTGAAAAACATATCTAAATTCAAGAGGACAGCTGTGCAAGGAACAGGCGATGGGAGGAAACAGATCTGAAGGAGGGTTTAATTTTATTCCAGGCTTTGATTTCTCTTATTTAAATACAAAAAATAAAATCACAGTTAGCCAAGTTCATTGCCAAGTACTGAAATGAAATTCAAAGGACTGGGGCCCAGCCTTCCCGCCCCATCTGACCACTGGCCTCCTCTCCTGAAGTGGGCAGTGGGGCGCAGACAGAATATTCAGGTCAGATGACAGTGAGAATATGCCAACAGCAGCATCTTGTTGCCAGACAAGCTCACTCACTGAGATAAATAATACAGTTATGTCCCGAGCTATAATTAGACCCAAAACGAACTGAGAAGTTTATTAGAAGGAAGGGCTTAAAAGTAGAGTAAATTATGGGTTTGTAGTTACAACATTACTTCAAGGGAGATGAAGAAATTTAATTTAAAAAATATGGGTTTCCCACGTGGCTCAGATTATAAAGAATCTGTCTGCAATGCAAGAGATGAGGGTTCGATCCCTGGGTTGGGAAGATCCCCTGGAGAAGGGAATGGCAGCCCACTCCAGTGTTCCAGCCTGGAGAATCCTAAGGACAGAGGAGCCTGGCGGGCTACGGCCCACGGGGTTGCAAAGAGTCAGACACGACTGAGCGACTAACACTCCCTCAGGCCCAAGAAAACAGCTAAGCTTATCAGAAGGAAGGACTTAAAGGTCGAGTGGATCATAGGTTTGTATTTACAACATTACTTCAAGGTAAGTGAAGAAATTTAATTTAAAAAAATGCAGAGGTGAGCACACAGTTAGGAAACGAGGAGCAGAGACGCAGTTCCCACATCCGAAGAGGCAATGTAAGAGCCCCTTCGAGACATTTTAAGATGAATTTCCAAGGATGGTCATCACAGTTAGTTATATAATGTAAGTAATTAAGGAGTCACCGAATTGTGCCTCCAAAGGAGGAGCTCGAAAGCAGACGGCAGGAGGCACTCCAGAAAGTGGACGGTGCCTGCAGATAACGCATATTCCAGTTATGCCTGATCCAAGTTTTATCTGGCTCTCAGTCAGAACTCCAAATTTTACTGCTTCTTCGAAGTCATTAACAGTGGATTAAACAACTCCGTTAATAATATCACTCTGAGTCGCTTCATGCTGCCAAAATGTGCCCTTTTGAAAAAATTTCTAGCAGTGACAAACTGTCTGGAAAGCAGACTGGTGCTTTATTTCTGGTTTTTATGTTTTTAAAGATTTCACCGCAGGATAGCTGACGTGCAGTGCTGTCTTTGTTTCAGGTGTACAGCAACGCGCTTCAGTTACACATATGCACACACTCATCCTTTCCCGGATTCGTTGCCCACAAAGGTCATCACAGGAGACTGAACAGAGCTCACTGAGCTAGACAGGAGGGTGTTGCTGATTATCTGTCTTGTGCAGTGTGTGTATGTAAACCCCAAGAAGAAATGCTGGGGAGGAAAAAGGATGAATCGAGAGCTTGAGAGTGGTGGTTTAAAATGCATGTAACACTAATATTATTTCCTTAATACACAGGTTGGGCCTTGGCAATCTGGCCACCTCCATCATCTTAGAAATGGCTTATCTGCACCAGTTATAATCCCAACGCTAATAGCAGAGGTCCATGAACTACACAGCCCTCTGTCCCACAACCATTTTAATACATCCCCGTTGAGAAACCCTAGAGGCAGTGTCTAGAACGGTGTTGGACAGCATGGTGGCCACGCAGCCACCGAGGACTTGAACTGTAGCTGCTTCAAGGTGAGAGGCACTGTCACGAGAAGACGCTCGACACCCCTCACCAAGAAATGCAAGGGAAAGCCACCGTGAGAGAGCATCTCACACCCGCCAGGATGGCATCGCCAGAGGGAACACGGACAGCAGCTGCAGGCGGTGAAGCAGCGCCAGGGGAGACGCGCACACTGCTGAGCGCAGCGCAGAGGGGAGACGCGCACACTGCCGAGTGCAGTGCCAGGGATACGTGCACACTTCGGAGCGCAGAGCCAGGGGAGACGCACACACAGCCGAGCGCAGAGCCAGGGATAGGCGCACACTGCCGAGCGCAGAGCCAGGGATAGGCGCACACTGCCGAGCGCAGAGCCAGGGATACGCGCACACTGCCGAGCGCAGAGCCAGGGATACGCGCACACTGCCGAGCGCAGTGCCAGGGATACGCGCACACTGCCGAGCGCAGAGCCAGGGATACGTGCACACTGCCGAGCGCAGAGCCAGGGATATGCGCACACAGCCGAGCGCAGCGCAGCCACTGTGGAGACAGCACGTGGAGGTTTCCCAAAACACTAGAAGTACCCTTCCAGCCAGCAATCCTACTCCCTGGCATATAGCTGAAAAAACACAAAAACACTAGCTCAGAGAGATACATGCACCCTGTACTCATAGTATCACCATTCACAACTGCCAAGATAACAAGAGCGACCTAACTGTGCATCAACAGATGAATGGATAAGAAGACGTGGTGCCCGATGGATAATCCTCAGCCATAAAAGTGAGTGAAGTGTGCCATTCGCAGCAACATGGGAGGATTTAGAGGGCATTTACTAATAAGCGAAGTAAGTCAGAGAGAGAGAGAGAGATGCTGTAGATCTCACATATATGTGGAATCTAAAAAATACTACAAAATGGCGAATATTACGAAACAGAAGCAGACTTACAGACACAGAGAACAAACCAGTTATACCAGAGGTCAGGGGGCAACCCAGGGGTGAGGCAGTGGGAGGTGCAAACTATCCGGAGGGAGACAGGCTCCAGGGTTATCGCACAACGTGGGGAACGCAAGCCGGTGTCTTGCAGTGTTGTAGTAACTGAATGGAAAGTAACCTTTAAAAACTGAATTTAAAATGGAAAAACCTTAAAAAGAATGTATTGCACAGCACAGGAAATACAGCCAGTATTTTAGAACTATAAACGGAGGATATCCTTTATCAATTGTGAATCACTATGTTGAACATCTGAAATTTATACAATATTGTAAATCAGCTACACCTCAATAAAAATAAAGGAGAGAAGAATTTATAGTGCAAAAAAAGTTTTTATAATATCAGTAAAAAACCAAGATGTGTTGTGAAAATAAAAGAAATACCAAACTTTGATGACAATGCAGAAGAAAGTGAACTGCATCATTACTTATTATTCACTGCAGGTTGAAATAATATCTGGAGTATGCTGGGCCAAGATATGCTAAAATTAATTTCACCTACCTCTTTTTACTTTTTTAAATGTGGCTACAAGAATATTTTAAATTACACACGTGCTTCATATTATACTGCTATTCAACAGAACTGCCTTGAATCTACTTTCTGTGATGGTGGGAATGTTCAAGTTTTCATCCTGAGCCGGTGTTGTAACCATCAGCTACACATGGCCATTTGGCACTTGAAATGAGGCCAGTGAGAATGAGGAAGTAGATGTGAAACCTCGCTTAGTTTCAGTGAATTTAAATCCAAATAGGTCCACGTAGCTCGTGGTCACACACACGCACAGCGCAGACCCACTGGGATGCGTTTGATATGTCAGGACCCATACGAAGTGGAAGAACGGGCTTTTATACACTTTGGCTGGATCAGAAAAGTGAGCACCAGATGTTGCAGTGTTTTATGCTTTTAACCACCCCTTCTTCCGTAAACTGGTCAGACAGAGGCTGGTGCCAGGACACGTCTGTAGCACGGAGCGGCGCTGATGCTGGGGGCCAGGCTCCAGCCAGAGGGTCTGTGCGCATCTCAGTCGCGCCCCTGCATGAGCACCTGAGCTCGGCCGACTCTGCGACCCACGGACTGCAGCCCGCCAGGCTCCTCTGTCCGTGGGATTCTCCAGACAGGAATACTGGAGCGGGTTGCCATTTGCTTCTCCAGGGGATCTTCCCGACCCAGGGATGCAACCCACGTCCCCTGTGTCTTACGCATTACGGGTGGATTCTTTACTCGCTGAGCCGCTGGGGAAGCCCGGACACCCCCTGACCTCTCTGTGCCTCAGTTTTCTCATCTGTGACATGGGGCCATCACAGCACCAACCTGAAACGTAAAATTCCAGTGGAACTGCACTCACAGAGCTTGGGAAATGGGCTGAGAAGGGCCCAAATAGTAAGCCTCCAAATGTGGGCTGCTACTGGGGTCGCAGGTCCACCTGTGGGTGGTACAGAAGCGTACCAGCTCACTCGAACGGCTAACTGCCTGGTGGTCTCTAACAAAGGTTTCAAGACCCTGGGACTAGAAACAGGCGCCTGAGAGCGTGTACAGACGACGGGCCTCCTCCTCCTCCGTCTGCCTCCTTCGGGGCCCGACCCCCCCATCGCCTTGTTTTCTCACCCCCACACGGTGGTCTCATCGTCCACCACTGATAATCGACCAGCCAGACACCGATGGAATCTTCAACCTCATCAGAAGCCCGAGAGCCAACCTGGACCAAGCTTCATTTCACTGTGTAGTTGATTTACAACCTATTAATTCTTGCTGTCTTCAGAGTCCCCTGGACAGCAAGGAGATCCAACCAGTCCATCCTAAAGGAAATCAGTCCTGAATGTTCTTTGGAAGGGCTGATGCTGAAACTCCAATACTTTGGCCACCTGATGCGAAGACCTGACTCACTGGAAGAGACCCTGATGCTGGGAAAGATCGAAGGCAGGAGGAGAAGGGGACGACAGAGGATGAGACGGCTGGATGGCATCACCGACCCAGCGGACATGAGCTTGAGCGACTCCGGGAGCTAGTGATGGACGGGGAGGCCCGCGTCCTCCTTCGCCTCCAGGTCCCACGAGCCCGCGGGCCCTGCTCCTTGTACCTTTCTGGCCTGCCTCCAGGCTGTGTCCTCTCTCACCGTCATGGTGGCAGCAGCATCCCCTGTGATCTCCCGGCCTCCAGTCTTGCTTTCCTCCCGTCCTTCCACTAAAAGGAAGAACGGACACTCTCCAGAAAACCTTTCAAATGCGATCATGTTTCCCTGTTTCTCTGGCTTCTCAATTCCTCAGGCACACGCGAAGTCTTCCGTAAAGATCTGGCTCTAGCTGACTCCTCTGACCTCATTCTTTGAACTTGCTCTCCTCCCACTCCGGCCTCCAACCACACTGGAACCACCTGCAGAAACTCCGTGGGGTCTGGGCTCTTTGGGGAGCTTTTGGAGGAGATGCTCTGCAGGTTTGACCATCCTATTTGTCCTTTAGGTCTTGACTGCCTTCTCCTCCAGGCCATCTGCTTTACCCCTAAAGGCAGGAGTAACGTTCTATGCAAACACGGCATCATAAAAAGCTGTTTATGGGGCCTTTAATACTGGGCCAAGAAGGAGAGTTAGGAAACAACATTGTCTGGATCAGAGGGAGGAAGAACCTGCCCTGACCGTGAAGGGGCCTCGCTGGTCGCCGAGAGGGTGCTGAGAAAATAAGCCAGGACGGCAGCTCTCGAGAGGCCCGACAGAGAACGTCTCTCACAGGCTCCCGAGGGCCCCTGTGTTTGTTCAGTGACTTTTCCTACAAGACCGGCATCATCAACACCACTGTAACATCTCTGGAAGTCAGAATGTCGCAGTACTTAATATATATAACGAAATCACGCTGCTGTCCACCAGAACCTAACACAACACTGTGAATCAACTACACTCATACATAAAACAAGAAATTAAAAGAAAAGGGTGGGGGGGAATCAGGCAAAAGGGTGAAATCCTGAAAGGAAAGACAATGAAAGAAAAAAAGAAAAGATCCACTGTGTATTCTGAACTCCAAGCAGAGCTGGACGGTTCCCTCCGTTACTATCTCACAGTTTCCCTCCAGCTCATGAGAGTCTGGGCTTGTTCTCAAGGTGTCCCTAGAAAATGAATTGTTACTTTTTGTGAACGAGTGCTTTAAAAAACGGGAAGGATCTTTATCCTCAATCAGACTTTTCTGACTGGGATGCAAACATGGGGAAATTCATCTGGCTACAGCTGTTGTGGTTTAGTTGGTGACCCCACGGACTGCAAGCCCGCCAGGCTCCTCTGTCAGTGGGATTTCCCAAGCAAGAATACTGGAGTGGGTTGCCGTTTCCTTCTCCTTCTCCTTCTTCCTGACCCAGCGATGAAACCATGTATGCTGCACTGATGCTTTCAAACTGTGGTGTTGCAGAAGACTCTTGAGAGTCCCTTGGACTGCAAGAGATCAAACCAGTCAATCCTAAAGGAAATCAACCCTGAACATTCGTTGGAAGGACTGATGCTGAAGATGAAACTTGAACACTTGACCATGTGATGCTAAGAGCCAGCTCATTGGAAAAGACCCTGATGCTGGGAAAGATTGAAGCAGGGGGAGAAGGCGGCAACAGAGGATGAGATGGCGGGATGGCATCACGGACTCAATGGACATGAGTTTGAGCAAGCTCCGGGGGATGGTGACGGATAGGGAAGCCTGGAGCCTGAAGTCCATGGGGTCGCAGAGTCAGACACGACTGAGCGACAGAACAATCCCTACGCTGGCAGGCAGATTCTTTACCACTGAGCCACCAAGACAGCACCTCCAACTTATCGTTTCACCAAATCTTAGAAGTCACTACTCATCTACCTTGGATCTTTTGTTAACAGTGCAAAATAACTACTGCTTAAGAATCACAGCATTTCCCAGAGCATGCAGGAGCTAGCGAGATAGTATGCTAGGTCAAAAACTAACCTCCTAGAAGTTACCAAAGAAGGCACACTCTTTCAGGAGTGCGTGTGTGCATTTATTCCTCCTAATATGTGATATATCACACTGACTGCACAACTTTGTAACAGACGTAATTTTAAGAGACACGACTATGACACAGCAGGTAAAAGCGGAGAAACTGGGAAGCAGGAAGGAAGAGCTCAGAGAAAAGACTGTGTGTTCCCCCCGTGATCTTACTTTCCGTTCTAAGCTAACTTCCTCAAGACGCACTCACTTGTAAGCACAAAGATACATTACAGAGGGAAAAAGAACCGTGTCTTATTTCAAACATCTGGGTTGTGAGAAGTAAGGCTGGAATTATAAGGCTTTGGAAACCATCTATCAATAGTTCAACGTTTTCATCACACAGAAGCCAGCACTAGAATGGGACTGGAATTCCACCGACTGAGACAATTGCGCACAAAATCAACCAGCAGTACTTAAAACACCAAATTGCAGAATTTTTAATTCTACATGAACTGAGAGGACTCTAGCAATAGGGTGATGGAGTTAGTCTCAATCTTTTGAGTCTTTTTCGATGTGCGCTTATCTCCTTGCAGAAGAAATGATCCTTTGCAGCAGCGATTCTTAGCATCACTAAGGGGGTGGGTGGGGGGACGAAATAATTTGAAAAATGAAAAAGCTCCTCTCCCACTGGGGACCACTTCAGTTTCAAAGCCTTCATTTGAAAGGTGATAAAATGCAGGGTCAGCAAAGCAGAGTGCTTCGCCCGAGCCCACACCCAGAGAACAGTGAGCCTCTGACCCCAGTGAGAGCTCTTATTTTTTCACCACTGCGGCCGCCAGGCCCCAGACTCGAGCGGAAATCCACGTGGCCCCTGAGCCGTGAACTGCTCTGCTCAAGACAGGAGACCAGAGGGCGCGCCCGACCTCTGGACTTTCCCCTTTAAAAGGGGGATTCCCGTCTGTACTTCCCGGCCGTGGCGGGCCGTTCTCCCGCTGTGCTGCGCAGGCTTCGCGCCGCGGCGGCCCCTCCCGCTGCGGAGCGCGGGCTCTGGAGGCTCAGGGGTCAGGAGCTGCAGCCCGCGGGCTCGGTGTCGCGGTGCGGGCGCGGCTGCCGGCGGCTGGCGGGGTCTTCCTGGACCTGGGGTGGAGCCGCCGTCCCCTGCTCTGCGAGGGGGGTTCCCAACCTCTGGGCCGCCAGGCAGGCCCTGGACTTTCTTGTACTTCGCATCCTGGGCAGGTTTCAGGGCAGATCCAGGTCTGGTAAACAGCCATTCCTGTTTCAGCTACCACATTCTCTCTCTCTTTAAATTTTTCAAAGGAGAAATAGTGATCCTTGAGGACTCTCTTCATTTCTTTAGGGAACCTACCTTTTCTTGCCACCCTGCTTTTGTCCGCCCCCAATTCCTGTGCATTTTCTCTAGTCTGTGTGAGAAATGAGAGCTCTCAAGTTCCCCAGGCCTCCAGAATTAGCCTGTCTTATCTGCACTGTGAGAACAATCTAGCAGCTAGCCCAGGAGGCACGAACTGCGTCTTTGTTAGGTAAGATCTCCAGACCACCCCCAAGAGTCAGACAGGAAGGCTGGAGAGCTCTAATGCGCCTCCCGATCTTATCTGCAGGTTAAACAAGCCCACGACAAGCAGACAAGCCACTGCTGCCCGGGTGCAGTGTACAGGGAGCCAAATCCTTCTCAAAACGCTGCAGTTCCCCAAAACGTTACCACTGAAGGCGACAGAATGCAAGATTCCCCGGTACCGTTTCCAAGGCAGCTTTATGACTTTCTGACATTTAAATGATACCAAAGTAAAAATTCTATTTGAACCTTAAGACGGGGCAGAACTTGAGGACAGTGAATGATTCTTAGGGGAGCTAAGATTGGTGTGTTTATTTGTATACAGAGTTACCCTCAAGGCAATTTTGTTTCTCAAGTAGGTTAGATACCTCCTATATCCTGGACACATTTCTCACTGGCTGAGACCGTCTTTGTTTCTTCCCCAGGAAAATGGTGAGCGACAGCTGCTTCCTGGAGCTGCCTCATTTGCTCCAAAAGAGTGAACTGGCTGAATATCCTGCAGCCCTGTACCCTAAGACCCACCGTCACCACTTTCACCCGCTGCCTGGAGGCCAAGGTTAGCCCAGAGGAGAGGAAACAAATCGGCCCAAACGCTAATGGCAGGCTTCCCTGGTGGCTCAGTGGTAAAGAGTCTGCCTGCCAAAGCAGGAGACACGGATTCGATCCCTGGGCCGGGAAGATCCCACATGCTGTGGAGCAACTAAGCCCGAGCACCGCAAGTACTGACTCTGTGACCTACAGCCAGGGAGTCGCAACTCCTGAGGCCGCACGCGCTGAGCCCGTGCTCTGCAGCGAGCGGAACCGCCCCAGGAGAGGCTCACAATGAGGAGCCGGACCATCGCCACGAGCGCGGGCCCCCCGCCCGCTGCAGCTGGAGAAACCCCTGTGCAGCAGCCAGGGCCAGCCAAAAAGAAAACGAAAAAACTCACAGCAAAAGCAAACTGCACACACGGAGACTTCAGAGGTGTCTGCTGAAAAATGATGCCCATCCGGATACAACACGAGGCTATGAAGACAGCACGGGGGCACAGGAGACGGCGCAGAGGGGCAGAGCCAGGCCCGAGGCGCCTCCCGCTGCAGCTGTGTGAGGGATAGAGCCGACTCCCACAGGCACAGGACCTGACAGGTGAGGGGCAGGGAGCGGCTAAAAAGCAGGGAGGGGAAAGCGGGCTCCCTGTGGAGGCAGGGCAGGGCCTTAAGGGCCGACAGCACCTGGGCTCCGGGGGTTTTCTAATGTGACGCTCCCGCGAGCTGCAGGCTTCCATCAGTAATCTCTCTGCCCCATCCAGAGATTCAGCCAAGAAACTCCACACACAGGCTTCCCAGGTGGTGAAGCGGTGAAGAGCCCGCCTGCCAAGGCAGGAGGTGCGAGAGCTGTGGGTTCGATCCCTGGGTGGGGAAGATCCCCTGGAGGGGGCATGGCAAGCCCCTCCAGTGTTCTCGCCTGGAGAACCCCATGGACGGAGGAGCCTGGTGGGCTGCGGTCCATGGGGTTGCTGAGAGTCGGACACGACTGAGCGACTTCACTTTCACTTTTCACTTTCACGCATTGGAGGACAGGGCAACCCACTCCAGTGTTCTTGCCTGGAGAATCCCAGGGACGGGGGATCCTGGTGGGCTGCCGTCTATGGGTTCGCACAGAGTTGGACACGACTGAAGCGACTTAGCAGCAGCAGTGCTTTAAAAACAAGTTTGAACTGTTTCTGGAATTTAACAAAAAAAGCCTGGGTCCCACCCAAGACCAACTCAATCAGAACTAAAAGAGCACCTGGGGCCTGAGCCACGGTCACAGGTCACGGAGCCACCGAGGGTCTCAAAGTGTGGTCCGGAGAGAGCTGCCCCGGCGGCTCAGCTGGTACAGAGCCCGCCTGCAATGCGAGGGACCTGGGTTGGATCCCTGGGTTGGGAAGATTCCCTGGAGAAGGGAAAGGCTGCCCACTGCAGTGTTCTGGCCTGGAGAGTTCCATGGAGTCAGAGNGAGAAATGAGAGCTCTCAAGTTCCCCAGGCCTCCAGAATTAGCCTGTCTTATCTGCACTGTGAGAACAATCTAGCAGCTAGCCCAGGAGGCACGAACTGCGTCTTTGTTAGGTAAGATCTCCAGACCACCCCCAAGAGTCAGACAGGAAGGCTGGAGAGCTCTAATGCGCCTCCCGATCTTATCTGCAGGTTAAACAAGCCCACGACAAGCAGACAAGCCACTGCTGCCCGGGTGCAGTGTACAGGGAGCCAAATCCTTCTCAAAACGCTGCAGTTCCCCAAAACGTTACCACTGAAGGCGACAGAATGCAAGATTCCCCGGTACCGTTTCCAAGGCAGCTTTATGACTTTCTGACATTTAAATGATACCAAAGTAAAAATTCTATTTGAACCTTAAGACGGGGCAGAACTTGAGGACAGTGAATGATTCTTAGGGGAGCTAAGATTGGTGTGTTTATTTGTATACAGAGTTACCCTCAAGGCAATTTTGTTTCTCAAGTAGGTTAGATACCTCCTATATCCTGGACACATTTCTCACTGGCTGAGACCGTCTTTGTTTCTTCCCCAGGAAAATGGTGAGCGACAGCTGCTTCCTGGAGCTGCCTCATTTGCTCCAAAAGAGTGAACTGGCTGAATATCCTGCAGCCCTGTACCCTAAGACCCACCGTCACCACTTTCACCCGCTGCCTGGAGGCCAAGGTTAGCCCAGAGGAGAGGAAACAAATCGGCCCAAACGCTAATGGCAGGCTTCCCTGGTGGCTCAGTGGTAAAGAGTCTGCCTGCCAAAGCAGGAGACACGGATTCGATCCCTGGGCCGGGAAGATCCCACATGCTGTGGAGCAACTAAGCCCGAGCACCGCAAGTACTGACTCTGTGACCTACAGCCAGGGAGTCGCAACTCCTGAGGCCGCACGCGCTGAGCCCGTGCTCTGCAGCGAGCGGAACCGCCCCAGGAGAGGCTCACAATGAGGAGCCGGACCATCGCCACGAGCGCGGGCCCCCCGCCCGCTGCAGCTGGAGAAACCCCTGTGCAGCAGCCAGGGCCAGCCAAAAAGAAAACGAAAAAACTCACAGCAAAAGCAAACTGCACACACGGAGACTTCAGAGGTGTCTGCTGAAAAATGATGCCCATCCGGATACAACACGAGGCTATGAAGACAGCACGGGGGCACAGGAGACGGCGCAGAGGGGCAGAGCCAGGCCCGAGGCGCCTCCCGCTGCAGCTGTGTGAGGGATAGAGCCGACTCCCACAGGCACAGCACCTGACAGGTGAGGGGCAGGGAGCGGCTAAAAAGCAGGGAGGGGAAAGCGGGCTCCCTGTGGAGGCAGGGCAGGGCCTTAAGGGCCGACAGCACCTGGGCTCCGGGGGTTTTCTAATGTGACGCTCCCGCGAGCTGCAGGCTTCCATCAGTAATCTCTCTGCCCCATCCAGAGATTCAGCCAAGAAACTCCACACACAGGCTTCCCAGGTGGTGAAGCGGTGAAGAGCCCGCCTGCCAAGGCAGGAGGTGCGAGAGCTGTGGGTTCGATCCCTGGGTGGGGAAGATCCCCTGGAGGGGGCATGGCAAGCCCCTCCAGTGTTCTCGCCTGGAGAACCCCATGGACGGAGGAGCCTGGTGGGCTGCGGTCCATGGGGTTGCTGAGAGTCGGACACGACTGAGCGACTTCACTTTCACTTTTCACTTTCACGCATTGGAGGACAGGGCAACCCACTCCAGTGTTCTTGCCTGGAGAATCCCAGGGACGGGGGATCCTGGTGGGCTGCCGTCTATGGGTTCGCACAGAGTTGGACACGACTGAAGCGACTTAGCAGCAGCAGTGCTTTAAAAACAAGTTTGAACTGTTTCTGGAATTTAACAAAAAAAGCCTGGGTCCCACCCAAGACCAACTCAATCAGAACTAAAAGAGCACCTGGGGCCTGAGCCACGGTCACAGGTCACGGAGCCACCGAGGGTCTCAAAGTGTGGTCCGGAGAGAGCTGCCCCGGCGGCTCAGCTGGTACAGAGCCCGCCTGCAATGCGAGGGACCTGGGTTGGATCCCTGGGTTGGGAAGATTCCCTGGAGAAGGGAAAGGCTGCCCACTGCAGTGTTCTGGCCTGGAGAGTTCCATGGAGTCAGAGAGAGTCAGACACGACTGAGCGACCTTCCCTTCACGTCACCCCAGAGAGCAGAGGCAGCACGCAGCTCCACCGAACAGAACCTACGTTAGGAAAAGAGCTGCGGGTGGGCGGAATGGACATCAGAGGCTGACACGGAGGAAGTTTCTGAGAGGGGATCACACAGCGAAACCCCCGACAGGGTACAATCTCTGTACCCCAGACGCCGTGCAGGCCTGTTGCACGCCGCTCTACAGAAGGGAACACCACTTACCTGTGGGGCTGTCCTGAGGATTAAATACTCAGATACAGGTCCTGGTAAAGAGCAGGTGGTAACTATTACCCTTAACATAAATTCCTTCAAGTTACAGCCACTCTGTGAAACTTACAGTTTCTTAACTGAAACTCAGGCTCAGAGATCAGGGGCTCGTCCAAGGTTACACAGTAAATGCTGGAACTGAGTCTCACACCCTGGATGAAAGAAAGAAAATGAAGTCGCTCAGTCGTGTCCAACTCTTAGCGACCCCATGGACTGTAGCCCACCAGGCTCCTCCATCCATGGGATTCTCCATGCAAGAGTACTGGAGTGGGGTGCCATTTCCTCCTCCAGGGGATCTTCCTGACCCAGGGATCAAACCCAGGTCTCCCACAGTGCAGGCAGATGCTTTACCATCTGAGCCCCCAGGGAAGTCCACACCTTGGACGGCCTCATCCAAAAGCTCGTCTCCTTCCCACCCAGCACGCTGACAGCCGGGCTCAGTGCAGACTGAAGGTGGGGTGGCATTCAAACGAAGGGGTGGCGGCCCTGGTGATGGACTGAAAGGCGCAGCAGAGCGCCCCACGCTTGCGCGGGAGACGTGGGAACGGCTCCGCGGACAGACAGGGACCACTGGAAGCAGAAGAGCCACTACACGCACAGAGAGCATGTAAGTCCAGCCCCCGCCACATGCTCGGGACCCAGTGAGCAGCCTTCCAACAGCAATGTTTAGTTAGGATCTAACACTCTTTCTCTGGACGGCTTTAGGGAGTTCACAACGCCTTTCAGAAGCATCATCTTTTAACGTTCACCACAACTTGGTGCGATGGGATGATGAGCCTCAACTGAGATGACTTCACTTACTTCTTTCCTCCTTAAACCCCTATTAAATCTCATAAACCTGGATTTCCGACTACGCTACAACGGCTTTCATGAAAGAAAGCCTGTGCTTTAAAAATAATTCAGATTTTCAGTGACCAGCACAGATCTCATCATCTGTCCTCTCCTTCCATCCCATCAGTAACGATGAGAAGAAGAGGAGGCTGCGGCCGGGAGTAAAGGCAGGAGAGGGGCATGAGCCCACCCGTCGCGCCCGCCCCGTGAGAGGAGAAGAGGGCCTGACTGGACTCTGGGGGCTCCCGGCACAGGCGCATCCCAGCTGGACATGAAGGTCTTTTATACCTTATCTGCACAGAGTTGATTTACAGTGGTGTGCTGGTTTCAGGCATACCGGCAAAGTGGTTCAGCTAAACGTGTATCAGTACCTATTCTTTTTTGGAATATTAAGCGGAGTTCCCTCTGCCACACAGTAGGTGCCTGCTGGTTGTCTCTTTTATATCTCTGTGTAAATTCCAACCTTGCTTCGGTAACCATACAGTTGCTTTCTAAGTGTGTGTCTGTTTCTGTTTTATAAAAAAAGTTCATTTGTATCATTTTAGAAAGTTAGCTTCCACATATGAGTGATAACACATGGTATTTGTCTTTCTCTGGTTTACTCTGCTTAGTCTGGTCACCTCCAGTGAACTGAAGAGGTCGGCCCACACGCGAGGGGGGAGACCCCACGCGAGGGGGGAGCGTGCATGCGGCAGCGAGAGAAGCCTCAGGAGCGCCTCCTCGACGGTCAGCGTGCTCGCGAAACCTCACCCCTACGTCACCTGAGCCCTTGCGGCGATCGGGCATCCTTAGGAGTCTATACAGTTCTGATTCCGTAGCTGAAAAGAACACACATTCTTCAAAGGGAAGCAAATGAGAAGCTCTGGAAACACTCTCCTCCCTGCTTGGGTCCTGGGGTCAGGTTGCAACACAGCCACACTGCTCCGCTGTCTGATGTCAGCCCGGAATGCCCTCCTTTTCGTGGGAGATTCTGCCGTCAGCCCTTGTGAAACATTGACGCCAGTGACTTCCAGCGCTCAGCTTGCTGATTTACTCTTTTTAAAGTGACTTCTTACTGGAGGGTGGCTGCTTTGCCATGTGGGGTCAGTTTCTGCTGTATAGCAAGGTGAACCAGCTGTACACACACACACGTCCCTCTTTCATGGATTTCCCTCCCATTTAGGTCATCACGGGGCAGAGCAGAGCTCCTTGCTCTGCACAGGAGGTTCTCATTAGCTACCTGTTTCACACACAGTATCAGTGCTGCAGAGATGTCAAGCCCAACCTCCCAATTCATCCCGCCCTCCTTCCCCGCTCGGTGTCCATAGGCTTGCTCTCTACCCCGTGTCTCTATGTCTGTCTTGCAAATAAGATCGTCTAAACCATCTTTCCCAACTTGCTGATTTACTCTTATACAAAGCTCATTAGTCATGGCATCTACATCCATTTTCAACAGAAGCTATGACTGTCCTTCTGATTTCGGCCGCTGCCTTCTCTCTTTGTAAGCAAAACACAGACTTTATTGAAGATGTGCTGCTTAAGAACCACCAGTCTGCAGGGTCCTGGAAAAGCCCCTGTCGACGTGGGCTGCCTCTGAGGGGTTTCGGGGCTCTGCATCTGGCCACGCTGCAGTGGGAGAAGTGACTTTCAGGGCCCGTCTCCATCTTCCAGGGGCCGCCGCCACTGGGGGCCGCCGGCTGCCGAACCCATTTAATCCACCCACTTCTTGGTCTGCATTAACCTTTGAATGATAAAGCACAGCTGAGGCGGCTGTAAGAAACAAACCGAGGAATGAATAATTAAAAACACCTTCTCAGCCTTGGAAAGACCAATCCCGAACCATTAGGGGGGCTTTAATTGTGACTGAACTAAACATTAAAAAGGCTAATTGTATTCTTTATAAACGGAAACAAACGCTAAGGACATAGTGTGCCTACAATATAGGCAGTATATAAAAGCAAAGCTCTGAGGCACCCAGTAGTAATTAATTCCCGTGAAAAGGAAAGAGGAGTCTGAGTCTAGAGAAAGAACACCGCTCCTAAAGATGGGCCGCTCCTATTATCCAGATGCAGAAAAAAAACTGTTACTACTTATGAAAAGCTATTAGTTCGTTTGATGCAGGTGGACTGGCTGGAATAGCATTTAAAGAAATAGAAATGTTAAAGCTGAAACAAAGGTTCAGAACAGAATATATTACAGGAAAACCCTGTCTTACTTGAATCTGTCAAGTGCTGCTTCTGCCAGCTGGGATTCTTCTTTGCTTTTGATGGATTTAATTTCCCTTTGGGAACCCAAGTCCAAATCTACTGTCATATTTATATGTTAGGACCACAAAACAGTCACTGATATTTTTATAGACTTGCTAAAATGTTGTTAGTATCTAATATCATATTCAAACCAAACAGTACCCTATTTACCTGAATAGCTGGAAACAGTGATCTGTTTCCAGACTTCCAACAAAGGGCAGGACATTTTCCTAAATTAAAGAGAGCAGCTTCCTCATTTCACTGACTTTAAAGTCATTGTTTAATTTTTTTTAACTAGAAAGTTTGCTCTTGAGCTTAATTTTGCTAAATTTAAGGCTTTCCCCTCTACTTCTGTTTATAAGACCATTCTGGACCTCCCTGGTGGTGCAGTGGGTAAGAATCTGCCTGCCAATGCGGGGGTCACGGGTTCGATCCTCGGGCTGGGAAGATCCCACAAGCCGCGGAGCAGCTCAGCCCATGCGCCACAGCTACGGAGCCTGCGCCACAGCTACTGAAGCCTGCGCGCCGAGAGCCTGCTCTTGGAACAAGAGAAGCCAGCACGATGAGAAACCACGCCCTGCAGGGAAGGGCAACCCTCACCCACAGGAACTTGAGAAAGCCATGCACAGCAGCAAAGACACAGCGCAGCCAAAAAATAAAATAAAATAAAATAAAAATTATTTAAAAATGAAGCAAAAGAAAAGAAATACAAAATAGAGCAGAAATCATTAAGCAAACAAGAATAAGACCACATTACTGCCCTTTTGATAATGAACTTTCCCATTACTGGAAGGTTAGGAAGATAGGGTCTTTTCTTCGGTCCTAAGCAATTTCATGGCTTTCACAATGACGTTTAGTTTCCATTTTTATGCCTCTTTTGGTTCTTGAATCTTCTCTAGTTTTCTGTGCCTCTGCACGTCCTAGTAGGTAAAAGGATGACGGAATGAGAGCGGACCTGGATTTGCAATTTTAGTCAAGCAAGATCAGCTTCGCATCCAGGAGAACAGAGGCACGACGTTTGCTCTTGCAGCTTATATTTTCCCCTCGTTTTTAATTCTTTGTACAGTTTTAAAGGCTACAGTCCATTTAGTTATTGTAAAATACTGACTGTGTTGCCTGAGTTGTAGGATGCATCTTTGAGCCTGTCTT
The DNA here is from genome assembly GCA_006410875.1 of Neotragus pygmaeus. NCBI lineage: Eukaryota > Metazoa > Chordata > Mammalia > Artiodactyla > Bovidae > Neotragus > Neotragus pygmaeus. The sequence goes on along the minus strand of SJYV01030329.1, from coordinate 1,912,005 downwards.
GGACCTCCCACTCCCCACCCCTCCAAGTAACCACCAGTTTGTTCCCTGTTTCTTTGAGCCTGCTTCTTTCTTGTTACGTTCACTAGTTTGTGGAACTTTTAAGATTCCACATATTAGTGACATCATACAATATTTGTCTTTCTTATTTCACTTAGCATAATACCCTCCATGTTGCTGTACATAGCACTATTTCATTCTTTTTTATGGCTGAGTAATGTTCCAGCGGTCATGTATGGATGCGAGAAGTTGGACTGTGAAGAAGGCTGAGTGCCGAAGAATTGATGCTTTTGAACTGTGGTGTTGGAGAAGACTCTTGAGAGTCCCTTGGACTGCAAGGAGATCCAACCAGTCCATTCTAAAGGAGATCAGTCCTGGGTGTTCTTTGGAGGGACTGATGCTAAAGCTGAAACTCCAGTACTTTGGCCACCTCATGTGAAGAGTTGACTCATTGGAAAAGACCCTGATGCTTGGAGGGGTTGGGGGCAGGAAGAGAAGGGGACGGCAGAGGATGAGATGGCTGGATGGCATCACGGACTCGATGGACGTGAGTCTGATGAGTGAGCTCCGGGAGCTGGTGATGGACAGGGAGGCCTGGCGTGCTGCGATTCATGGGGTCGCAAAGAATTGGACACGACTGAGCGACTGAACTGAACAGAATATTCCACTGTATGTGTGTGTGCCACATCTTCCTTATCCACTCACTGGTGCTGGGGCACTTGGGTTGCTTCTGTATCGTGGCTATTGTAAATAATGCTGCTATGAACACTGGGATGTATGTATCTGTTTTTTCAAATTAGTGTTTGTTTTTCCCAGATACACATCCAGGAGCAGAACTGCTGGATCGTGTCATAGTTCTGTTTTCAGTGTTTTGAGAAACCTCCATAGTCTTTCTCACAGTGGCTGCACTAACTCACATTCCCACCAGCAGTGTACAAGGGTTCCCTGTTCCCACCTCCTCGCCAACTTTTGCTTTCTGTAGACGTTTTGATGAAAGCCATTCTGACAGGTGGGAGGTGATACAACCTGGGAGAGGCTGCTTGGAGAAGGCAATGGCACCCCACTCCAGTACTCTTGCCTGGAAAATCCCAGGGACGGGGGAGCCTGGTGGGCTGCCGTCTATGTGGTCGCACAGAGTCGGACACCACTGAAGCGACTTAGCAGCATTCTGACAGGTGGGAGGGGATACCTTCCTGTGGTTTTGATCTGTATTTCCCTGACACCCAGCGATGCTGAGTTTTGCTCCTTTGCCTGCTGGCCATCTGCATTTCCTCTGTGGCAAGCTATCTACTCAGTTCTGCCTATTTTTAATCCAATTATTATTACTAATTTATATTGAGTTGTATGAGGTATTTCTGTATCTTGGATATTTATCCCTTATGAGTCATATCACTTGTAGATACCTTTCCCCATTCAGTAGGTTGTCTTTTTGTTTCGTTGATGGTTTCCTTCACTGTGCAAAAATTTTAAAGTTTAATTAGGTCTCATTTGTTAATTTTTGGTTTTATTTTCTTTATTTTAGGAGACAGATCAAAAAAAAATTTCTGGGATTTATGTCAAAGGGTTTTGTGCCTATGCTACAGGTTACATTCTTAGTATCTTCCCTTCTCACGTCAGTTTTCTATGTAAGGACTTGGTTTCCACTGGGAGCAGTAATCCTGCACTTTCTCGTCCTGCAGGGAATGAGTCCCCGCTGGACAGAGTTGTTCTCGTGACTCTTCTTTCTTCTGAACATCGTATACCTTTGCTATTGCCTTCTAACCACCTTTTTAATTGTTTAAACTTCCTCTGGTTTTTGGCGCATTGCTTCTGTCTCAGAGTTAGCCATGTTGTACTAGTAACACTTGACGTCAGGCCACCCCCAGCCCCTGGCTGCCCAAGCCCCCGACTTCCATCTCCACTGCAGTCTTATCCCAGGCTGTGCTGTCTGCTGCCCTGAGCAGACCAGAGACCCTAGCCACAGACGCCGCGTCTAATGTAGGCGCAGCTTGGTCAGAAACACAGCAGAAACTCCAAGAATGTTTTCTGATGTACCATGTGAATCCACAAAGAACCAACACTTGTAACGCTGAGCAAAGTGCTGAGGGCAGAATGAATACATATATTAAGTTTGTTTTTTGGGAAGGTGACACTTTTGAAACTAACCTTTTTATTTTAAAATTTTAGATTTATAGAAACATGGCAAAGAGAGCTCACAGTTCTCACATACTCAACAGCCACTTGAGTCTGTTATTAACATCTTATACTAGTTTAGTCCATGTGTTACAATGAATGAGCTCACACTGACTCATCACTGTTATTAACTACAGGCCACGGTACATTTTGTGACTCCCTTAGTTTTAACCTAATGCCCTTTTTCTGTTCCACGATTCCTTCCAGGATACCACATTATTTAGTAGTCATGTCTACTTAGGCTCCATTCTTTATAAAGTAGAGCCTTTTTCTTATTATAAAAATTAGTAAGATAAGAACTTAAGTTGAGAAATTGGGTGAAGTGTATCTGGAAAGACTGTACTATCTTTCCAATCTCCCTGCAAATCCAGAGTTATTCCAAAACAAACAGTTAATTTAAAATTCTGTTATGATAAAAAACAAAGTCTTTCTTGGGTTTCCTTTAAAGAAAATTCCTCTATGTACAAATGTTCAGCTTGAATATGTTAACATTTTTAGTGACAGCATATAACTCATTTCTCTACAGTGAGATTTTCCTCCAAATTCTGTCAAATGTGTTACATTAGCTGCATCCTAGTTTTACTAATGTTACTGGTAATACGATGGTGCTCACAAATATTACTTATAAAATCAACACAGTTTTAAATTATTTGATTTGGGGGGAGTTGTGGGGCGATTTCAACTGGATTTGTCTTCATACACATTCAAGTTAAAATGTCCAAATTCAGTCTGCTTGATCCTTGGCTCCCTAGCCCCTCAACTCCTCTATGCTACAGAATTTCCAGTTTTACTCAGCTCAGTGAAAATGAATATATAGTAAAAGAAAAGTGAGCTGGGATGCCGATAGCTACTTTGCAGTGGTTTAGATCATGGTTATCTTAGGAACTCAAAATACCTTCCCAAACTCACCTCCCCCTTCATCCAAAGACTATCCTTCAAGATTTCATCCGAAGCAAACACGTCACTTGAACACTCAAGAGAACGGACATAAAAACCCTAGAACTGGTTCGGATTTGGCCCATGGTCACCTGGTCCTGTGGGGCCTATCACACTCCAAACTGTCGCGATGCCCATTCCTGTAACTTCTGTAAAAAGCCGGCGGAATGAACGGTTCCAGTGTGACTATGGACGGTTACACAAAGCACTTTTTGGTCCCGCACTCCCAGAGTATCTTCTTTCCCAGGTACGCTTGCCTGTCGGATGTCTGTCCCTGAAGATATAAAGGAGATCCGTTCAGAAAGCAATCTGTAAGAACGATACACATGCAGAGACCTGCGGAAGAGCGGAGCCGCCAGCACCAGGCCGTGCAGGACGCCTGTGCGCCGACCACTCGGCCCACACCTGCCCCCAGACCCGTGCGCCTGAGAGAGGAGGAGAGACAGCGAGGGACAGAGAAGAAGGAAAGAAAGGCTACAGGGCAGAAAGCGGCGGAAAACAGGTGTGTGGGACCGCTAACACGTGACCGACAGACTCAGCGCCTGCTGCGGTACTTCACAAGCCGGCAGAACTGAGTCTTCTCGGCCTACCCCAGCTCGAGCCCTGATGCACACAACATCTAATTTTGCTTAGCTAAGACTTAGTGCACCATGTGCATATCAAAGGGAAGCTGCTATTCAACAGCCATCGGAAAGAGCTGGGAAGGACTGCTGGGTACAGGCAAAGATGATTGAACCTGACCCAGTGCAGGCTTCTTATTTTACTTAAAGAACTAAAAACCAGAGAACATCAGCTTCAGAGGTTTCTCAAAGGTAATCCGGGCAAGCAGCAACCTGCTGGGCGTAGTAAGGCGCACGCGCGCTGATCCGCAGGCCTGCTTGACTCTGCCAGGCGCCCTTGCGGAGGCCGGAGCCGCCGGGCAGGGCCCGCTCCGCCGGTACAGAGACGCCGCGCGCCGTGTCCAGGCGGAGCACTGGGCCCCACGATGCTCTTCTTCACTGGGATGATGGATGCTCTCCAGTTTCAAGAGGGCTGTTCTTTTCTGAGCAATTATATCTTCATGAATTTATTATTTTATGATTTTTAGTTTTATAACTTCTACATTTAATTTTTATTTTATCTTACAGCTGACTTAGAATGTTGTGTTCGTTTCAGGTATACAGCAAAGTGATTCGGTCAAACACGGACATGTATTTACTCTTCTTCAGATTCTCTTCCTATTTAGGTTACTACAGAATGTTCAGAAGAGTTCCCTGTGCTATACAGCAGGTCCTTGCTGGCTCCCTATTTTACAGAGTGTCACACAGTATACTACACACACATACACGCGTAGTGCGTGTACATGTCCNAGGGAGGCCTGGCGTGCTGCGATTCATGGGGTCGCAAAGAATTGGACACGACTGAGCGACTGAACTGAACAGAATATTCCACTGTATGTGTGTGTGCCACATCTTCCTTATCCACTCACTGGTGCTGGGGCACTTGGGTTGCTTCTGTATCGTGGCTATTGTAAATAATGCTGCTATGAACACTGGGATGTATGTATCTGTTTTTTCAAATTAGTGTTTGTTTTTCCCAGATACACATCCAGGAGCAGAACTGCTGGATCGTGTCATAGTTCTGTTTTCAGTGTTTTGAGAAACCTCCATAGTCTTTCTCACAGTGGCTGCACTAACTCACATTCCCACCAGCAGTGTACAAGGGTTCCCTGTTCCCACCTCCTCGCCAACTTTTGCTTTCTGTAGACGTTTTGATGAAAGCCATTCTGACAGGTGGGAGGTGATACAACCTGGGAGAGGCTGCTTGGAGAAGGCAATGGCACCCCACTCCAGTACTCTTGCCTGGAAAATCCCAGGGACGGGGGAGCCTNCTGTAGACGTTTTGATGAAAGCCATTCTGACAGGTGGGAGGTGATACAACCTGGGAGAGGCTGCTTGGAGAAGGCAATGGCACCCCACTCCAGTACTCTTGCCTGGAAAATCCCAGGGACGGGGGAGCCTGGTGGGCTGCCGTCTATGTGGTCGCACAGAGTCGGACACCACTGAAGCGACTTAGCAGCATTCTGACAGGTGGGAGGGGATACCTTCCTGTGGTTTTGATCTGTATTTCCCTGACACCCAGCGATGCTGAGTTTTGCTCCTTTGCCTGCTGGCCATCTGCATTTCCTCTGTGGCAAGCTATCTACTCAGTTCTGCCTATTTTTAATCCAATTATTATTACTAATTTATATTGAGTTGTATGAGGTATTTCTGTATCTTGGATATTTATCCCTTATGAGTCATATCACTTGTAGATACCTTTCCCCATTCAGTAGGTTGTCTTTTTGTTTCGTTGATGGTTTCCTTCACTGTGCAAAAATTTTAAAGTTTAATTAGGTCTCATTTGTTAATTTTTGGTTTTATTTTCTTTATTTTAGGAGACAGATCAAAAAAAAATTTCTGGGATTTATGTCAAAGGGTTTTGTGCCTATGCTACAGGTTACATTCTTAGTATCTTCCCTTCTCACGTCAGTTTTCTATGTAAGGACTTGGTTTCCACTGGGAGCAGTAATCCTGCACTTTCTCGTCCTGCAGGGAATGAGTCCCCGCTGGACAGAGTTGTTCTCGTGACTCTTCTTTCTTCTGAACATCGTATACCTTTGCTATTGCCTTCTAACCACCTTTTTAATTGTTTAAACTTCCTCTGGTTTTTGGCGCATTGCTTCTGTCTCAGAGTTAGCCATGTTGTACTAGTAACACTTGACGTCAGGCCACCCCCAGCCCCTGGCTGCCCAAGCCCCCGACTTCCATCTCCACTGCAGTCTTATCCCAGGCTGTGCTGTCTGCTGCCCTGAGCAGACCAGAGACCCTAGCCACAGACGCCGCGTCTAATGTAGGCGCAGCTTGGTCAGAAACACAGCAGAAACTCCAAGAATGTTTTCTGATGTACCATGTGAATCCACAAAGAACCAACACTTGTAACGCTGAGCAAAGTGCTGAGGGCAGAATGAATACATATATTAAGTTTGTTTTTTGGGAAGGTGACACTTTTGAAACTAACCTTTTTATTTTAAAATTTTAGATTTATAGAAACATGGCAAAGAGAGCTCACAGTTCTCACATACTCAACAGCCACTTGAGTCTGTTATTAACATCTTATACTAGTTTAGTCCATGTGTTACAATGAATGAGCTCACACTGACTCATCACTGTTATTAACTACAGGCCACGGTACATTTTGTGACTCCCTTAGTTTTAACCTAATGCCCTTTTTCTGTTCCACGATTCCTTCCAGGATACCACATTATTTAGTAGTCATGTCTACTTAGGCTCCATTCTTTATAAAGTAGAGCCTTTTTCTTATTATAAAAATTAGTAAGATAAGAACTTAAGTTGAGAAATTGGGTGAAGTGTATCTGGAAAGACTGTACTATCTTTCCAATCTCCCTGCAAATCCAGAGTTATTCCAAAACAAACAGTTAATTTAAAATTCTGTTATGATAAAAAACAAAGTCTTTCTTGGGTTTCCTTTAAAGAAAATTCCTCTATGTACAAATGTTCAGCTTGAATATGTTAACATTTTTAGTGACAGCATATAACTCATTTCTCTACAGTGAGATTTTCCTCCAAATTCTGTCAAATGTGTTACATTAGCTGCATCCTAGTTTTACTAATGTTACTGGTAATACGATGGTGCTCACAAATATTACTTATAAAATCAACACAGTTTTAAATTATTTGATTTGGGGGGAGTTGTGGGGCGATTTCAACTGGATTTGTCTTCATACACATTCAAGTTAAAATGTCCAAATTCAGTCTGCTTGATCCTTGGCTCCCTAGCCCCTCAACTCCTCTATGCTACAGAATTTCCAGTTTTACTCAGCTCAGTGAAAATGAATATATAGTAAAAGAAAAGTGAGCTGGGATGCCGATAGCTACTTTGCAGTGGTTTAGATCATGGTTATCTTAGGAACTCAAAATACCTTCCCAAACTCACCTCCCCCTTCATCCAAAGACTATCCTTCAAGATTTCATCCGAAGCAAACACGTCACTTGAACACTCAAGAGAACGGACATAAAAACCCTAGAACTGGTTCGGATTTGGCCCATGGTCACCTGGTCCTGTGGGGCCTATCACACTCCAAACTGTCGCGATGCCCATTCCTGTAACTTCTGTAAAAAGCCGGCGGAATGAACGGTTCCAGTGTGACTATGGACGGTTACACAAAGCACTTTTTGGTCCCGCACTCCCAGAGTATCTTCTTTCCCAGGTACGCTTGCCTGTCGGATGTCTGTCCCTGAAGATATAAAGGAGATCCGTTCAGAAAGCAATCTGTAAGAACGATACACATGCAGAGACCTGCGGAAGAGCGGAGCCGCCAGCACCAGGCCGTGCAGGACGCCTGTGCGCCGACCACTCGGCCCACACCTGCCCCCAGACCCGTGCGCCTGAGAGAGGAGGAGAGACAGCGAGGGACAGAGAAGAAGGAAAGAAAGGCTACAGGGCAGAAAGCGGCGGAAAACAGGTGTGTGGGACCGCTAACACGTGACCGACAGACTCAGCGCCTGCTGCGGTACTTCACAAGCCGGCAGAACTGAGTCTTCTCGGCCTACCCCAGCTCGAGCCCTGATGCACACAACATCTAATTTTGCTTAGCTAAGACTTAGTGCACCATGTGCATATCAAAGGGAAGCTGCTATTCAACAGCCATCGGAAAGAGCTGGGAAGGACTGCTGGGTACAGGCAAAGATGATTGAACCTGACCCAGTGCAGGCTTCTTATTTTACTTAAAGAACTAAAAACCAGAGAACATCAGCTTCAGAGGTTTCTCAAAGGTAATCCGGGCAAGCAGCAACCTGCTGGGCGTAGTAAGGCGCACGCGCGCTGATCCGCAGGCCTGCTTGACTCTGCCAGGCGCCCTTGCGGAGGCCGGAGCCGCCGGGCAGGGCCCGCTCCGCCGGTACAGAGACGCCGCGCGCCGTGTCCAGGCGGAGCACTGGGCCCCACGATGCTCTTCTTCACTGGGATGATGGATGCTCTCCAGTTTCAAGAGGGCTGTTCTTTTCTGAGCAATTATATCTTCATGAATTTATTATTTTATGATTTTTAGTTTTATAACTTCTACATTTAATTTTTATTTTATCTTACAGCTGACTTAGAATGTTGTGTTCGTTTCAGGTATACAGCAAAGTGATTCGGTCAAACACGGACATGTATTTACTCTTCTTCAGATTCTCTTCCTATTTAGGTTACTACAGAATGTTCAGAAGAGTTCCCTGTGCTATACAGCAGGTCCTTGCTGGCTCCCTATTTTACAGAGTGTCACACAGTATACTACACACACATACACGCGTAGTGCGTGTACATGTCCATCCCCAATTCCTAATCTGTCCCTCCTCGCTCACACTTCCCCTTTGGTGATGCACGTTTATCTTCTAAGTCTGTGGGACCATTTTTGTTCTGTAAGCTCATTACTGTCATTTTCTGGACTCCACATGTACGTGACATCAGTGGGATTTGTCCCTCTGTCTGACTTCACTCAGTATGACAAGCTCGAGGCCCATCCATGTTGTTGCAAATGGCATTATTTCACTCTTTAGAATAAATTATACAGTAAAGCTTCTGTCTTTTTATTTTTTTTTCCAAAAAGGGTGTGGTGATCAGAATACAGACCCTGTAAACTGTTGTTGACAATCTCTGTTTAACCAACGTGGAGTTATGAAAACACCTCCGTTGGATTTGGTTTATATTTGACTGCTTTAATGGACCATGGCTTTGTTTTTAAAAAGGTATTTTACTCTTTAATAACATAAAGAAATGTTCAAAACATGTTAAATAAAAGAAAAATAAAATGAATTTATTGGTTCCTTTATTCAACAAATTTATTCTAAACTCCTTCTTTGTGTCTGGTACTGTTCTAGGTAATACATTTAGCACTGAACAAATCCAAAGTCCTCGATTTCATGAAATCTGTATTCTAATGACAGGAAGATAACAGTGAGCAAACAAGTAAATATATCATTTGGCTGGTGGTGAGAAATAGTGGTAAACAAAACAGATTTGGCAAAGGTAATGATTCCTGATGATTAGAAATGAAACAAAACCTAAAAGACATATATGGAACATTTAGGTATCTAAGATATGGAGGGATCTATGTCTCTAAGTTACACTTTTTTCCAAACCAAAAAGAATCATATAAAAGCTCCTAAAAATACATTAGCACATAATGAACTGCTTCCTCTGTGAAGTGTAATATGATTTAGTTGTAAGTTCACAGCTGGCTAAGGATTTGCAAAGTATCAAAAGAAACTCTCCTAATTCATGTAAGAATTGTCTCTATTTTAGGCTAAAAATTTATTCACTGAAAACACAATTATACTGTCTATGACCAGGGCATGCTAAGTATTCACTATGTGATTTTAAAAATTGTAGGTTTTTAAATGATTACATGTGTTTAGTTCAGCAGGATAACCTTAAGATAAAGACAGAGAATGTTTTTAATAAAAGGAACAAAAAGGAATTAAATTTCCAGAGATAAATCCATGTTGCAATTGAAAATACTAAACTCTGGGATTCAGCAGTCATTGTTGTGACATTTCCAACTTGATTATTTATGTAACTTTCAGGATCATGTGGGTAGCAGCAACTAATATAACAGCTTTTATAATATGCAGGATGGAAGTGTCAAAGAATATTTTATTAAACACTGGACACAGAATGGAAAATCAAACCATTTAGAGTCATCACATTTAAGCTGTGGGTAAATATCTTGCAGTGATGTTCTACTAACGATTTCATAAATCTTAAGGTATCTAGCATAATAGTTATATTTAATGTCTATATCCTCTATCAGTGTTAAGAAAATATACTAAGTGAAGTAAAAGACAAATATCATATGATGTCATTTAATCTTAAAAAATAATACAAACAAACTTAATTACAAAACAGAAACAGATTCACAGACATAAAACAAAGTTATGGCGCCCAAAGGGGAAGGGGGTGATAAATTAGGAGCTGGGGTTAACATATGCACACCACCATACAACCAGCAACCAGCCACCAGCGAGGACCTGCTGTGTAGCACAGGGGACTCTGCTCAAAACCCTGGAAGCTTCCCTGGAAGCTCTGATGGTAACGAATTTGCTTCCAATGAAAGAGACCCATGTTCAGTCCCTGGGTCGGGAAGATCCTCCTGGGGGAGGGCATGGCAACCCACTCCAGTATTCTTGCCTGGAGAATCCCATGGAGGGAGGAGCCTGGTAGGCTACAGTCCATGGGATCGCAAAGAGTCGGACACAACTGAATCACTTTGCTGTACACCTGAAACTAACACAACATNTCTTCTAAGTCTGTGGGACCATTTTTGTTCTGTAAGCTCATTACTGTCATTTTCTGGACTCCACATGTACGTGACATCAGTGGGATTTGTCCCTCTGTCTGACTTCACTCAGTATGACAAGCTCGAGGCCCATCCATGTTGTTGCAAATGGCATTATTTCACTCTTTAGAATAAATTATACAGTAAAGCTTCTGTCTTTTTATTTTTTTTTCCAAAAAGGGTGTGGTGATCAGAATACAGACCCTGTAAACTGTTGTTGACAATCTCTGTTTAACCAACGTGGAGTTATGAAAACACCTCCGTTGGATTTGGTTTATATTTGACTGCTTTAATGGACCATGGCTTTGTTTTTAAAAAGGTATTTTACTCTTTAATAACATAAAGAAATGTTCAAAACATGTTAAATAAAAGAAAAATAAAATGAATTTATTGGTTCCTTTATTCAACAAATTTATTCTAAACTCCTTCTTTGTGTCTGGTACTGTTCTAGGTAATACATTTAGCACTGAACAAATCCAAAGTCCTCGATTTCATGAAATCTGTATTCTAATGACAGGAAGATAACAGTGAGCAAACAAGTAAATATATCATTTGGCTGGTGGTGAGAAATAGTGGTAAACAAAACAGATTTGGCAAAGGTAATGATTCCTGATGATTAGAAATGAAACAAAACCTAAAAGACATATATGGAACATTTAGGTATCTAAGATATGGAGGGATCTATGTCTCTAAGTTACACTTTTTTCCAAACCAAAAAGAATCATATAAAAGCTCCTAAAAATACATTAGCACATAATGAACTGCTTCCTCTGTGAAGTGTAATATGATTTAGTTGTAAGTTCACAGCTGGCTAAGGATTTGCAAAGTATCAAAAGAAACTCTCCTAATTCATGTAAGAATTGTCTCTATTTTAGGCTAAAAATTTATTCACTGAAAACACAATTATACTGTCTATGACCAGGGCATGCTAAGTATTCACTATGTGATTTTAAAAATTGTAGGTTTTTAAATGATTACATGTGTTTAGTTCAGCAGGATAACCTTAAGATAAAGACAGAGAATGTTTTTAATAAAAGGAACAAAAAGGAATTAAATTTCCAGAGATAAATCCATGTTGCAATTGAAAATACTAAACTCTGGGATTCAGCAGTCATTGTTGTGACATTTCCAACTTGATTATTTATGTAACTTTCAGGATCATGTGGGTAGCAGCAACTAATATAACAGCTTTTATAATATGCAGGATGGAAGTGTCAAAGAATATTTTATTAAACACTGGACACAGAATGGAAAATCAAACCATTTAGAGTCATCACATTTAAGCTGTGGGTAAATATCTTGCAGTGATGTTCTACTAACGATTTCATAAATCTTAAGGTATCTAGCATAATAGTTATATTTAATGTCTATATCCTCTATCAGTGTTAAGAAAATATACTAAGTGAAGTAAAAGACAAATATCATATGATGTCATTTAATCTTAAAAAATAATACAAACAAACTTAATTACAAAACAGAAACAGATTCACAGACATAAAACAAAGTTATGGCGCCCAAAGGGGAAGGGGGTGATAAATTAGGAGCTGGGGTTAACATATGCACACCACCATACAACCAGCAACCAGCCACCAGCGAGGACCTGCTGTGTAGCACAGGGGACTCTGCTCAAAACCCTGGAAGCTTCCCTGGAAGCTCTGATGGTAACGAATTTGCTTCCAATGAAAGAGACCCATGTTCAGTCCCTGGGTCGGGAAGATCCTCCTGGGGGAGGGCATGGCAACCCACTCCAGTATTCTTGCCTGGAGAATCCCATGGAGGGAGGAGCCTGGTAGGCTACAGTCCATGGGATCGCAAAGAGTCGGACACAACTGAATCACTTTGCTGTACACCTGAAACTAACACAACATTGTCCATCAAGTACACTAGATCTCTATACATATATATAAAAGTCAAATAAAACACCTAAGCTATCAAAGCACCAATACTACTTTCTAAATTTCAAAAACAACAGCAACAAGAACACAGAGAAAAGGAAATCAATATTGACAAAACGATGTTGCATAAGGGAAATCTACTTTACAAAGCATCTTTGTTGGTTGCGTTATTTATGCAATGCTGAAAACAATGTGGAAAGGGAAGGTGAACTCCAAACACTAATAGAATAGATTATAACTCACAGTGAACAGGAATTCTTGGGTGTCCCCTGCTTTTTCTTGGGTTTGTAGTGGTCCATTTCCAAAGCCCAATAAGTTACCAGAGACTCAGTGACTTCTCTGTTCTTAAACTTAGAACCTTATTTAGATTGTTGGATGACAGATCAATTCAGGCTTTCAATTCTTCTCTTTAAAAAGGCTCAACTTGTAGACATATTATGAGTATTCATAGCCTCCCCTGTAATGCTCAGGTTTCCAACCCAATGGCCTTGTATGGTGGTTAAACTAATTTCAGTGAAGGTGAAAGGTCTATGTTTCAATAGTTATGATATTATCACATATTAGTATATTTCTCTTAGAATTAAACAGCAATAAACATGTTCCTTTTACTAGAACAGTCAAACGTCAGGAAAAAATGAAAGACTTGCTAATATGTCTGTGAACTTGGCTCAGGATTTCAAAGAGAGGTGTGTGTCTCCCTGAGAAACACAACCTGAAACAAGTGAGGTCTGCTTCTGTTTCCTGGTTAATCATCCTTAAACAATAAACTTGTAGAAAAGCTCACTTTCATCTCCTGGAAGGGTCCTGCTTCTCCATAAACCCTAACTGATTGACACTCTGACTTACTGATTCAAACTTTAAGAACTGCAATTTATTCAACTGCACTGTGCTACCTATTCCTAATAAAGTTATTACCAGTGCAGACCATGAGAAAGACGTGAAGGGAGAGCGGAAAAGAGAACGGGACCCTCTTCCTAAGAATGTTGCTAAAAACTCCAATCAGGCTGAACTTAAGAGCTTGTGAAATAAGAGTGATGTAAGAGAAAGAAGAAAGAGAAAAATAAATGCCATTTATCAACACACAGATAAGGAATCTAGAAAGATGGTGCTGGTGCTCCTGTCTGTAGGGCAGTGATGGAGACAGAGCAGACTCTTGGAGTGGCGAGGGAAGGAGGGCGCCAGAGCCGCGAGGGTGGCACGGAAACCAGCGTCACTACCCTGTGCAGAGTAGACGGCCAGCGGGGACTTGCTGCGGGGCTCCGGGCGCTCAAGCCAGCGCTCTGCGACAACCTCGGGGGGTGGGAGGGAGGCTCACCAGGGCGGGGACCCGTGCAAACCTGTGGCTGGTCATGCTGATGCAGGCAGAAACCAACACGGCACTGGAAAGCGATTATTCTCCAGTTAGAAACAAATAAATTAGAAAAAAAGGAAACTGGTTTAGAGACAAGACCCCCGAGACACGCTCTCTCCCAGACAGTAGGGGCGGGGAGGAGAGAAAGCAGCATCCCAAGAGCAGAGGCGCCTGCCTGAGGCTCTGCTCGGCCGGAGGGGCCTTTCTGACTCTGTCGCAGAAACACCAGGAGGGCCTGGAGAGCATCGGCTCTGGGAGGCAAGCAGCGGCCAGGGGCTGGAAACACAGCCACCCCTGTGACGGAGAAAAGGGGGGAAATGAAGATGACTCCTGCAGCCCCTTCCGAGGAGGGGACCTCACGGAAGGAGGCACCAGAGCTGACACGGAGCAGAAACGCGCCAAATGGAGGACGCTGCGCAGGCGCCCAGGCGCACTCTGCCAGGGTAGGCTGAGTGGGTGCCCGGGGGCACTCTGCCAGGAGAGGCTGAGTGGGTGCCCGGGGGCAAACTGAGGGGGAACTAAGCGGGCACCCAGGCACACTCTATCGAGGGAGGCTGAGCGGGCACCCGGGGGCACTCTGCCAGGAGAGGCTGAGTGGGTGCCTGGGGGCAAACTGAGGGGGAACTAAGCGGGCACCCAGGCGCACTCTATCGAGGGAGGCTGAGCGGGCACCCGGGGGTACTCTGCCAGGGGAGGCTGAGTGGGCGCCCGTGGGCAAACTGAGGGGGAGCTGACCAGGCACCCAGGGGCTGGAGGAGGCTGAGCGGGTACCTGGGGGCACTCTGCCAGGGGAGGCTGAGGGGGCACCCAGGCCCACTCTGTCAGGGGAGGCTGAGTGGGCATTCAGGGACTGGGGGAGGCTGAGCGGGTAACTGGGGGCACTCTGCCAGGAGGGGCTGAGCTGGCACCCGGGGGCACTCTGTCAGGGGAGGCTGAGTGGGCATTCAGGGACTGGGGGAGGCTGAGCGGGCGCCCACGGACACTCTGCGGGGGAGCTGAGCGGGCGCCCGGGGCACTCTGCCGGGGGAGGGCCGTCAAGATGCTGCGGGAGAGCGCTCAGAGAACACACGGTCTGGAGGTCAGAGGGGTTCCATGCACCACCCTCTTCTCTCAAGACTGTCAGCTTCATGAACAAAGAATCCCGTGTCGTACCCATTACTATACACAAAGGAGAGAACCAAGAAGGACCTACTATATAGCACAGGGAACTCTGCTCAGTATTCTGTAATAACCTAAGTGGGAAAATAATCTGAAAAAGAACAGATATATGTATATGGTGGCACTAGTGGTAAAGAACCTGTCTGTCAATGCAGGAGACATAAGAGATGCAGGTTCAACCCCTGGGTCGGGAGGATCCCCTGGAGGAGGGCATGGCAACCCACTCCAGTGTTCTCCCCTGGAGAATCCTGTGGACAGAGGAGCCTGGCGGGCTACGGTCCATGGGGTCACAAAGAGTCAGACGTGACTGAAACGACTTAGCATGCACACGCATGCAGGCATAACTGAAATTAACACAACACTGTAATAAACCAGTTATATTCCCATATAAAATAAACATTAAATTAAAGAATAAGAAAAAATTTCGTATTTTTCAACCTCTAGGTAACAGAGGAAGATTGAAAAGTTACCTGTATCAGCACTAGAACAGTTAACAGTGATGCTAATTGGAATTTTAGACATTACATCAAGAAAACAAGAAACAGTAAGAGAATGTTTTATATTCATAATTTGTCACCAGATAAATCTGGGTCTTCTGAAGTTTAATCACCTGTTTTCAGGCAGTATTTAAGTGCAAATATATTTGTCTAATAAAAGTCATTTGTTTTTATTTCTCATTTATTCTTTTTAATTCATTCAAAGTCACAGTAATAAAATGCACGAGGCAAAGAAAAGAAATAAACAGCTTTAAGAAAGAAGGATAGAGAAAATCTTTTCCTGAGCTCGAGAAGAAAAAAAGCTAGCCAACTGGGAAAGTTTTCCCAGGAAGTTTTGCAGAATGACTGAACGCAATCCCACCCGGACTTGAGGGAAGGAGGGAAGAAGGGTGAGGCGCGGAGACTGTGGCCAGGGGAGCGCGGTCCTGACGTCACACGTGGGCGGCGCGGCTGAGCCTCCTCCTGACGTCACACGTGGGCGGCGCGCTGAGCCACCACAGGTGAACCTGACCACACCTGGTCTTCAGCTCACACTCACAAGGGTGCGGAGGGTGGGTGAGAGTCCTCGGACGCCCCAGCTAGCAATCAAGTCCATAATGAAAATTATGTCTTAATCTCATGAGGCTTTCTTGTGATAGAAGGCAATCAAAAGTATACTAAAACATATCTGCTGGTGTCTGATATCCACCGCCCTTGGAGAAGCATGCTTTGAATCGAATTTGCTTTTTGGAGTATAGCTGATTTACAACGCTGTGTTAGCTTCAGGTGTACGGCAAAATAATTTAGTAATACCACCCATATATGTTCTTTCTCAGTCTCTTTTCTGTTATATAATTTGTTGTTGAGTCACTCAGTTGTGTCAGACTCTTTGCGACCCCATGGACTGCTGCATGCCAGGCTCCCTTGTCCATCACCAACTCCCGGAGTTTACTCAAACTCATGTCCATCATGTCGGTGATGCCATCCAACTATCTCATCCTCTGTCGTCCCCTTCCCCGCCCACCTTCAATCTTTCCCAGCAATGGGGTCTTTTCTAGTAAGTCATTAGGTGGCCAAAGTATTGGAGCTTCAGCTTCAGCATCCATTATATAATAATCTTCCATTATTACAAGATACTGAATATTGCTTCCTGTGCTATACGGAAGGACCCTGCTGACTGTTTTACCTATAATAGTTTACCTATCTCATACTGCTGCTGCTAAGTCACTTCAGTCGTGTCCAACTCTGTGTGACCCCACAGACAGCAGCCCACCAGGCTCCCCCTTCCTGGGATTCTCCAGGCAAGAACACTGGAGTGGGTTGCCATTTCCTTCTCCAGTGCACGAAAGTGAAAAGTGAAAGTGAAGTTGCTCAGTCGTATCTGACTACCAGCGACTCCATGGTCTGCAACCCACCAGGCTCCTCCGTCCATAGGATTTTCCAGGTAAGGGTACTGGAGTGAGGCGCCACTGCCATCTCATACTGAGCAGCTGCTAATCCCAAACTCCTGAGTTTCACTTTACAGTAAGAACCAGCACAGCCCGGCGGCTCAGGCAGGTAACAGAGGGCGCGTCTGGTCTGGAGGCCCAGCTGCAAAGCAGACAGGCTGGGGCTTCTGGTGACCGCTGGGGATGGTCAGGGAAGACCAAGACTCTGCTCTCTCTCTGTGGAGAGCAGAGAGCTGCTCACCTCTCAGAAAAACTAATGCTCTTTCTACAAGAGCATTTGGGTAAAATCCCCTAAGGACTTTCTTCCACACTAAGTTTCTTTTTTCCTTTATATCGTTTTCACTTAAACAGAAGTATATTTCTTGCTCAAGTCATTTTCACTGTGCAGTGACAGAGTGGAAAGAAGGCTTCTATGAATTTGGAGACCCGTGTCTCCTTCCATTTGACTCAGGAGCTCTGAACCTCTTCTTGGCTCGTGACTCATCCAGCAGGTTAGTAAAGCCTATGGACCTCTTCTCAGAATAATGTTTCTAAATGCACAACGTAAAATGCATAGTATCATCAAGGACACAGATTATACGGAATTATTTATAATTATTATATATTTATTCTATAATTATTGTTGCAGATGGTTTCCTCAATCGATTAAATGATAACTTTTAATCCAATCTAGTAAACCTAATGATTACTGCCATCTTGAAGTAGCAAAGCACAGATACTACTTTGAGCTGTCTGGAATAACAGTAATGGGGATTTCTGCTGGTGTCCAAGAACACTTTGCTGAATCTTTGCACCTGGCCAGCCAGTCAGTGAAGACTGCGTGGAAGATGGGGCCCGGAGGTACCTTGCATTTCTGTCTCTCCATGTCAGGGGCTGGACTCAGTCACGAGGCCACGATGCAAGTTCTGGGAGAATCTCACTGCTTCTCTGAGCTTCCTGGTTGGTTAGTTTTGGAGGGGGCTGTCTGAAGCTCATCACACTTGCAACTCCTCAGCGGGGACTCAAGAGAGCAGCAGCTTGCTCGCTTCTCACACTGCGTGTGACTCTGCGTCTGTGCTCATCACATGTGCAGGTTACGTTCGGCTGGGTAGAAAACTGGTGGCTTACGTTTCCACCCTTGAGTACCTTCAATGTATCCCAGGATTCTTCTCCAATCATCTAATACTGACCCAATTCTGATTTATATTTTCTTTCTCACCCTCTATCATTCACAACATTTTAAAACCTTGTTTCAGAATAACAGTTTATGGTTTGCGTATGTTTTATAGGCTTGGCGGGGGGCACGTTTCCCCAGCAGGGCCATCACTCCGCCCCGTGCTCTTCCCTTATAAGCCTTTGCTGAGCTTCATTTTGCTCGGTTTCTCGGGGTTTTGTTTGTTTTCCATGGAATAAGCTCTCCTGCGCTTTCCAAGGGAGAGACTAGGAGAGTTTTTCCAACTTCACGATTCTTGAACTTTCTCTTTTGTTGTTTTCACAAAGCGATTTTTTAGGAAGCAGGCTTCCACTCCGTGGGACTGTCTATGGTGTCCTCAGCTGCTTTTTACCTGGACTTTTTCTGTCTTCTCCCATACTGTCCCATCCTGCTTAACTGGGACTGCTTTTCTCAGTGAGAGGATCTGTCTTGGAAGAGAGCTTTGGTTTGCTCGATTCAAGAGTTTAGGAGGCTCTGGTTGCTTTAGCATCACCACACAGAATCGTTTCCACACACCCAATCTCACGGCTACCCTGCTGGCTCGGGGGACCTCTCAGCAGCCTGAGGGCACTCCTCTTCTCAGATCATCAGCGTCCCGTTTCCTTTCCTGTGCTTCCTCCACATAGTTACGGATCCTACACGAATCTCACAGTTGTCAATAGTCTGTCCTTACCTTGCTAGTACAGGGGATTTGGAGGTCACTGGCTGGATGTGGCTGCTCTCTGAAGCTTGCGGTTTTGTATTCTAGCTGCTGCATTTTTGGAGAGATTTTTGAACAATGCCACTGCTGCCACCATTTTCTAGGGATCTTTTCCCTGAAGTTTGTATTTTTTGAATTTAAACTAATTATTGCTCAAGGTCTACTTAAGAATACTATGAATCCTTTGAACTGCAGTTCTGCAAAGCGTGGGCGATGCAGGTATGTATGCATCTGTGTGTATACACACCTCTGTTTTCCTTTCTTTGCCCCACTTCAGAGGGATCCAGTATAGATACTGGACTTCCATGAAATACTCTGTTTGAAGAAAGAATTACCCAGTTAAAACTATCTGAACATCACTGTTCAGGAATCATCGTTTAAAATCAGAACTTAAAGCAAAAGTGAAGTGAACTGACTCATAAAACAGATTAAGTCTTTGCAGAGATAAACTGAGCCAAGAACCACATCCAGAGTTGAAGCAAAAAGCATATCTTTTAATAATCCCTCATGTTTTTGAAGGGCTTGTGAAGGTCTGTATTTATTACGTTCTTTTATGTTTCTGTTAACAGTTTTTATTGGTCTTATTTTTCTCCAGTTTACTGCTGCCTGAATATCAAATGTGGTATCAAATGTGGCTCTTAGGTTGTGCAATTACTTAGAGCAAATGTGAACATTTAAAGTGACACATGCTTCTCAGAANTTATGTTTCTGTTAACAGTTTTTATTGGTCTTATTTTTCTCCAGTTTACTGCTGCCTGAATATCAAATGTGGTATCAAATGTGGTTCTTAGGTTGTGCAATTACTTAGAGCAAATGTGAACATTTAAAGTGACACATGCTTCTCAGAAATCATTAGCCAAGTTTCATTTCTTTCTACCTGCTCTCATCTATTTAACATTGCAATTTCCCCTACAACTTTAGAAAAACTAAAAACCAAACCCTATAGCCAGTATTTGTGGAGGAAGATGTGATGCCTCCTGGGAAAGGCAAGCACCCTGGTGTATATCACACACAGGACACCATATACCTGTCACCCCTGGATCAGAGAGATCAGGGTCTGTCAACCTTCTGGAGGCAGAGACCTTCGTTTCCCTGTTGGCACAACCCCTAGGGGGTAAGGAGGGCAGCGCCATGGTGCCAGGCTGCAGTCTGGCTTGCCAAGGAACAGGGCTGGCTGCGGGGGAGCCACTCGGCCGCAGCCCTGCAAGGCCACGCTGGGCCTGCTGGCGGGCTCCAGGCTGCCAGCCGGGACCTGCACGTGTGTGATGAGCGCTTGCACACGGCCTTCCCAGGAAGCCTCTTGTTACTGTGATGTTCGTAAGTTCTCCAACCTGCCTGACAGGGACCAGCTTCTTTACTCTGAAGACTCAGGTTGCAGTACCTCGGACTTGTAGCATTTGCCTACTAGGCAACATGCCAGTTCTGGGAACCCAGGCACTGTAAACCCTCATCCAGAAACCTGCCAGAAACGGGCACTACCGAAGGGCTGAGTGTGCAGAAAAGTTGTGAAAAAGAAGACTGTACGTTTGTGTCTATTTTAGAAATAGAGTGCCTCAGTGAAAACACACAGTTTGGCAGTGGCTTACATGTGTGTCTTCAGTCGGCAGAATCTCTCCCTGAAAAAGGAAGTGAACCAATGCTATGTTCTCTCAGAGCTTGTTTAATTATGTGTAATGTGAAGGAGAAGTCAAAGTTGACATACGAATGATAAAATATAACTCTTCTTCCGCCAGGAAGGGCCCATCAACTTGATGGACTCAACTCTGCTTTAAGTTATCACTGAGGTACTCGACCATCCTCAGAGTGCAGGTATGGGCTTCCCTGGGGCTCAGACAGTAAAGAACCTGCCTGCAGTGCAGGAGACGTGGGGTCCACCCCTGGGCTGGGACGATCCTCTGGAGAAGGGAACAGCAACACACTCCAGTGTTCTGGCCTGGAGCATCCCATGGACAGAGGAGCCTGGCGGGCTACAGTCCATGGGGGCATAAACAGTTGGACACGGCTGAGAGACTCACGCACACAGAACGCAAATACAGCAGTTCTTAGGGGGCGGAATGGAACTCCAAAACTCGAGGGGGAGACGCGGCAGCGGCCCGCCAGCACGGCGACGAAGGTGAAGCCCCACGGGAGCGTCCATGCTACGTCAGCTGCGTCCGTTTTCTTCTTGGTTTTGCTGCAGCTGCTTTCCGTAGGCAGAGCAGAGACTCCTAATGAGCCTTTTAAAACTAATATTCTTAACCTATGGTCTTCTCTCTGAGGTTCCTGACATAAGAAATTAAAACTCCAAGGGGTTTTGGTGATTCTCTAACTGAAGTCTATCATTTTATAACTGAGGCAACCTATATCCACAGAGGTTTGTGTAAAAATAAACACATTTATGTACAACTGAGTCACACTGCTAATCAAGTATACTTCAATAGAAAATAAAAATATTTAAAAAGATAAACACAGCATTTAGTACCTGCCTACAAGACGCCAGGCATCAACATGCACACGCTGCGATGTGACCCTAACAGCCTGGTGCCTTGGGTCTCATCGGGCTCGGCTCAGAGCGAGGCAATCAGGACACGGATGACTCCATCGAGAACCCACGTGCGGCGGATCAGCTGCAGACCCGAGACTGCACCCCCGGCCCGTGTGGGTCCCTGTTTCAGCAGCCCTTTGGTACCCNGGGCGGAATGGAACTCCAAAACTCGAGGGGGAGACGCGGCAGCGGCCCGCCAGCACGGCGACGAAGGTGAAGCCCCACGGGAGCGTCCATGCTACGTCAGCTGCGTCCGTTTTCTTCTTGGTTTTGCTGCAGCTGCTTTCCGTAGGCAGAGCAGAGACTCCTAATGAGCCTTTTAAAACTAATATTCTTAACCTATGGTCTTCTCTCTGAGGTTCCTGACATAAGAAATTAAAACTCCAAGGGGTTTTGGTGATTCTCTAACTGAAGTCTATCATTTTATAACTGAGGCAACCTATATCCACAGAGGTTTGTGTAAAAATAAACACATTTATGTACAACTGAGTCACACTGCTAATCAAGTATACTTCAATAGAAAATAAAAATATTTAAAAAGATAAACACAGCATTTAGTACCTGCCTACAAGACGCCAGGCATCAACATGCACACGCTGCGATGTGACCCTAACAGCCTGGTGCCTTGGGTCTCATCGGGCTCGGCTCAGAGCAAGGCAATCAGGACACGGATGACTCCATCGAGAACCCACGTGCGGCGGATCAGCTGCAGACCCGACACTGCACCCCCGGCCCGTGTGGGTCCCTGTTTCAGCAGCCCTTTGGTACCCCCTCCCTGCGGTCCCCTCAGCTTCACACTGATGTTCAGGGAGCCGCCCAGATCGTGCAGCCACAGCAATAACATTCGGGTCCAGGTCCCCTTGAGCTCGGGGGTTCAGTGTACCCGCTCTCCTCCGTCTCGTTTCCATCACTGGGTGTGAGGCGCCTCCCCAGGGAAGCGGACGGCAACGCATTTCCCAGTGACTCCTATGAGCAGGGAAAGCAGCATGGTAGACGTTCGATGCAGCATAACCGTCCGCAGACCAAACGGATCAGGATGCGTCACGCCCTTGTTTTACTCTACGGTTTTCCATTTTCTCAGTGGGTCTGATTTAATGTCCTCTTTCTTCACCGACACCACCATCATTGTTGTTACTCTGGCATTAAGCCAGATATGTGGGGGAAAATATGGCATACAGCGCTCCTTGCCTTCGAGTAGTTATAATTTGGCTGGAGAAAGTAAGACCTGAACAGAGGAACTGGAGGGAAACATACCTGCTGTACTGTACTCTATCTGCTAGAAATCCAGATAAAACAGAGTAAAGTGACATTCAAGGGCAAATGTCACACAGGGCCGACGGAAAGGTCTGGGAAAACGTAAGGCAGAGGCCTGCGCTGGGGCGGGCACAGCAGGTGAGCTGGGGGTCAGCATGTCTGCGTGGAGCCGGGGAGCCTCTGCAGAAGTCGGTGGGGAGAACGTGGCTGGGAAGGGCAGCAAGGCTGGAGTATCAGAGCCCCGGGACTGTGATCTAGGGAGTCACTGCCAGGGACGGAGAAGAAAACCCACCGTTACCATCGACCTACGCTGTCCCTCTGCAGCCCCCACACCCACCTGGGCCGCAGCTCCTGTAAGCGGGAATGGGCGGGTTAGGCCCATTTCCAGTTGGGAGAACCGAGGCGTGTCGCCCAAAGCCACCGGAAAAGCAAGTGCAGGCTCAGGCATCCGAGCCACGCGTGCCGGGCGCCAAACCCCACGCTCCTTCCAGCCGCTATTTCTCCACGAAAACCAACAGATCAAACAAACAAACAAACACTACACCAAAGCCCAAATCTTAGACTTTCAAATCATTTTCAACTGTAACACCACAAAAAGAAAGCAGATTTACATGATCAGAAGCCGAGGGCAGAAAACCTTGAGGCCAGAAGCTCCCCGTGCAGGCCAAGCCCACACACTACAGCACATGAATGAAGCCTATCATATGACCAACAGTCCCGTGAGACCCCAGCGGAGCACAGATTCCAGGTTTAACAGAGCACTTATTACTCCTGGTAGCTGACTTTAGTGACGATCTAATTTTTTCAGGGGAAAACTGCTTTGAAGTTTTATCTTGGACTTCTCATAGGAAGATCTCATTTTAATCACCAAGAAAAGTAACTGCGGTGTTGCACTCATTTTACAAACACATCAGAGTAATAAACCTCGTGGGGCCTCACTCACTGTGAAAGAGGTAGCAAATAACAGATCGCTCAAGAAAAAGAAGGAAACAAGACTCAGAAGTGAACTGTGATTTGAAACAAGACCAAGAATCCTGTCAAGTGTTTACTAGAAGGCAAAGAAGAAACAATCCAGCTTTTCCCTGAGAGGCTGCCACAAGGCAGGAACCGCCAAGATTCATCATACAGGAGGCACTGCTGTACGAAACTAGATAGCTGTGTATATCATGGGCCGGCGCTCTGCACTTATCATTTACACGTGCACCTGTCTATTCAGGTATGAACTCTTTAGAATTTTCTTTTTAAAAAACAAAAAACCAGGCTTCCCTGGTGGCTCAGTGGTAAAGTATCCGCCTGCCAATGCAGGAGACACGGGTTCAATCCCTGATCTAGGAAGATTCCACATGTCAGGGAGCAGCTAAGTCTGTGCTTCCCAACTATTGAGCCTTCGCTCTAGAGATCAGCTGAAGCCTGCGTCCCCGCCAGCCCCGCCCCGCAAGAGGGCAGCACCCGAGAAGCCCCGCCCATAAGAGGGCAGCACCCGAGAGGCCCCGCCCACAAGAGGGCAGCACCGAGAGGCCCCGCCCACAAGAGGGCAGCACCCCGAGAAGCCCACCCAGCACAGGGGCCTCCGCTCGACACAGCTGGAGGAGTGCCTGCGCCGCAAAGACCCAGCATGACCCAAAATAAACAAATTCAAAATAAAAGAGCGAAACACCCATTATTTATGCCCTTTCAAAAAAACACCTAGTTTTGCCTCAATTTAAAAATCATAAAGTCATGGCTTTGATGTAGTCGTTAAATAGTTTCCCCAATAGAAATACTTTACAATTAACACAGGTGATTATACATTTAAAATATGCTTACTTTGTACTGCCAGTAATCCTTCTGCACGAGTCCATATCTGGTAAAGCACCGTACTTCAGAAGGTCAGTTCATAGCTGTTTTCCTGATAAGAGTACAAGTTAAAGTACTCCTCTATCACTGTAAATTGTGGCAATTCACCCAACTCTAAACAGTGTGAGCCTATACGCACAAATGCACGCTCACGCACTGAGATGAGAAAACTGATGAAACCAGAGATTTTGTAAAAAATTGAGGCTTGCTATGTAACTCTCAGTTGGTTAAATGAGCACATTTTCCCTTTGACAGCTACTGCTCAAAAGAGCCTTTGTGCTACAGCCAGGAAGCTGAAGGGCGCCTGGGATTCGGGGGTGCGAAGGGCAGAGAGCACTCCAGGGGCCTGACCTGGGGGGCAGCAGGAGCGAAGCGCCCTTCTGTTCACCAAACGATTCCCGTCTGTCCACCGCGTCAGCAGCAGTGGCGTCTGAGGGGCCCGCGAGCGTGTGTGTGCAGTCGTGTCCGACTCTCTGCGACCCCGTGGACTGTAGCCCGCAGGCTCCTCTGTCCCTGGGATTCTCCAGGCGAGAACACTGGGTAGGGTGCCCTCCCCGCCTCCAGGACATCTTCTGACTCAGGGATGGAGCCTGCCTCTCCTGCATCAGCAGGTACCATTTACCGCGCCACCCGGGAAGCCCCAGGGAGCCGGAGTCGTCATTTTCATCTGACTGTCAGGCGCCCCTAAGCTGCAAAATCTCATGGACCCTGCTGCGGGGCAAAGCACGGTATCACCAGTCCTCAAATAACTTGAGTACAACAGGCCTACTGGGCTGCGCTGACTTTCGGGGGCGGGGTCTAACATGGGAGGAAGGGCAGGGTCCTCGGCGTGGGTCAGATGCCCTGCTGCAGGGGTCAGAGCAGCCTGGGTTCTGGAGTTGCACAGATCTCAGTTCTGTCTCAGTTCTGCCGCTCATCGGCTGTGTTACCTATTCTTTCAGAAACTCTGTCTCAGCTCCTTCGGTGGAGATGAGAACATTACCTCCATCACAGGACTGCTGTGAGCATTCAAATAGGAAGCCCTAGAGCAATTAAACTCCAATTAAAACGTAAAACAGAATGTGTCCAATAAAGGCAAACTTCCATTATAAAAAAAGAAAAGAAAGCAAGCAAAGAAAAGGCAGGTTCTTCGGGAATGGAACATTTAGTGAATGCAGCATTCATTGAGCCCCTTCTCGGTGTGCATACGGCACCTCCCCCATAGACAGCATTGTCCACGTTGATACCTGGCTGAGAACCGGTCTCATTCTTTCCTTGACGTAGAAGGGCCCAGGCATCACCCAGCTGCTGTCCTGTGTTCACTTCCGCTGCCTGCCTAGACTGGCGTGGACCTAGCGCCCAGGGGTGCGGCTGGACGGTTAGTCTCCTGAGCTGGGGTGCAGAAACCCCAGGACTCAGCCCGGGTCCTGCCCAGCAGACACGAGCTGTGAGAAGCTCAGTTTTGTATCACAGACCATCACACACCCGTGTGGACAGATTAAAGACCCTCAGAGGAGAACAGGTGGGTGACTTATTGGTCTTTCAGAGTAAACCTAATCACCTCTGGCACTCGCTGCCACACAAGGGGAATCCGATGGGACCGGATGCTGTCATCTTCGTTTTTTGAATGTTGAGTTTTAAGTCATCTGAAAGTATTGCTCCTTCTCCAAAATGCTAACAGAAGTTCTTGATACACATTTGGTGACAAAGGCATCTATTCACACACAATTCTCAGCAGTACGAAGAGTAAGCAGCATGTGAAGCAGAGAAAACGCTAAGACCATGAAGACACCCAGCTCAGGTCAGGGCAGCACAGTGGGAGCGACAGGGAGACACTCGAATTATGCTGTGATATTTCATGCTGAATGATCCTAACCTTGTATTATTCGAAATGAAAAATATGCTACATTGTATTCCAAATAAATCCCATAGTGGGGTATTTATGACAAATCAGTTCCCTTCCAAGCTTACAATGCAACCAGAACTGGATGAAATTATAGTTTATTATAATTTCAGAAAACCCTATATAATATAGTGGATGAAAATCACATTTAATATAAATGTCACGTCATATAGTCATTTTCCTCTTGAAGTAACAGTCTTATTGGAGTATTGTGAGCTTTCAGAATATGCAATGTAATCAAGACATTTCAAGTAGAAGTGTGTTCACTTCATACTTAAAATGTAACAAATATGCAATAGCATATTCATGGAAATATGATGTATACTTTTAATACTAGAAATATCTGTCTCAGATTTGATGGAAACAGCATAATCTTTTGTAGCTTATGTCAGCTAAAAAAATAATAAATGCAAGTCATGCTATTTTATCCACATTAAAAATCCTGTTAAAAGGAAATAATACAAATGGTAAGCAATATCATTGTTCAGAGTATTATGGTCTATGAATAGATGACTATTTTAATTTTTTATTATCAATTTGTGATTTCTTAATATCAGTGTATAGTTTTTTACTTATTTTTACTTCTTATTTTTATAAATATCTTTGAATCAAGAACACACTGAAGCACAGCTTAAGACCTGAAATTCATTTACTGGTCAGTCTCAATTTAATAAAGACAATCACGTCTGAATCGTAACTACCTAGCAAACGTCAGCTGATTATGGCAAATCAGAGCAAATATCTCACACAGAGTTAATCAGAACACTGGCTTTAGGTTGGTCCACGTCTCTACAAATGACCCAATTTCGTTACTTTCTATGGTTGAGTAATATCCCATTGTATTTATGTACGCATCTTCGTACAGAGTAAAGTCAAGTCAGAAAGAGAAGAAAAGTACCGTGGGTTAATACATATAATGTGTGTAATCTGAACAAAACTGGTAGAGACGATCTTGTTTACAAAGCAGGGAGAGAGGCGCGGATGTGCAGGCACACACGTGGCCGCCGAGGGAAAGGGGAGGGCGGGAGCGCGGAGGCTGCGCCCCGCCCAGCACGCCGCCGGACGAGCCGCAGCCGACCGATGAGAACCCAGCCCACTGCGCAGCCGGGGGACTCTCCTCGCGGCTCTGCGGCGACCTAAACGGGACGGAGATCCAAAAGGGGGGGATACGTGTGTACGTATAGCTGATTCAGCTCGCTGTACACAGCAGAAACGCACAAGATCGCAAAGCAACGACACTCCAGTAAAAATTAAAACAACAGAATGCCACTGGCTTTGTGGCTGCCTTACAGCTTTGTCGGCAGCCACTGGCGGGTCTGGGGTTCCATTTACAATTCAGGGGTCATCCAAAGCGTTTCTCCAGCCCTTCTGAACACGGCACGCATTTTAAGAACGCAATGTTGGGCCAGCTGGGTGGGTGATGGCCTTAAAACCGTTTCCGCTTAGACTAACGGAGGCAGGATGGCTGTGAACAGACATGGGCTTTGACGCTGGTACAGAGGCTCCCCTTCTGCCAGTCACCGCTGTGACAGCCTCCGTTTCCTTACCCAGAAAATGAAAATAACAAAACCAACCTTAGTAATTTTCTGTGGACATTAAAGCATTTTGTGAGTAACAAAATACTGTGAGAATTTCCTGCACCTAAAACAGGCTGTGTTACAGACACACGAATGTGTCGATTCCTTGAATCAAGACGGTACCTTGGTAGTAAGGCACTGTTTTCTCCAGACATTTGCTTCTCCTTGAATGCCCTTCACCACCGTCAGCACCTCCAGCCCAGGCTGCCCACATTTTCATGATCCTTTAAGGCCAAGCTCAAAAACCACTGCTTCCAAGAACACTCCCATGATAACCTAGACGGAAAGAACAAAACAACTCTCCTTCCTGTAACTACCAAAGACCTTAACACTATCCTCCTCCTCACATCGTGGATATTTACCTACTTATTCAATCTCCTCTGATTATACACCATAAAGTTTACACCACGTTGTCCAACATCTCATTAACCCGCATAATACTAATAAGAAGACGCTCGAGAAGGCTTGAGCGTGCGTGCTCAGCTGCTCAGTCACGTTCCACTCTTCGTGACCCCACAGACTGTAGGCGCCTGTCCATGGGATGCTCCAGGCAAGTACACTGGAGTGGGCTGCCATTTCCGCCTCCAGAGGACCTTCCTGACCCAGGGGTCGAGCCTGCATCTCCTATGTCTTCTGCACTGGCTGGCAGGTTCTTTACCACTGCGCCACCTGGGATATGCACACCAAAAATCATACAGATTTTGAGAGACTCATATTAACTTATGGAGTAGGTACCACACCACCTTATAGATGAAGAAACAGAGATGGAGAGCCAGGATAACAGTCAGCACCAAGCCAAACCACCCCTGCAGGAAGCATCCTACATGGCACATGTAACTTGCACGTCAGGGCCAAAAAGCCCAGTGACCAACCAGGCCGCTGAGGTGGCGGCGGTTCGGCAGAGATGTGAACTCAGGCCTTCTGAATCCAAGTCTTGCATTTTCTGAAGTGCTTTACCTCGTATCTCTGGCTGGCACACCAACTCCGATCATGTGTCGAAGGACTTAAGAGAGGCAGCTCAATGCCTCCAAGTCCACCAATCACATCTGGTCCAAACCCTAAAAAGACTCAGCAAGTGTCTGCCGCTGGGTGAGGCTGCCCGGCACAGCTGTGAATGTGACAGCCAGCCTAGGAACCAGCTGGGAACCTTTTAGCTATTCAGAATAAAATTGTTCAGCACAAAATAAATTTTATAGCTTTTTCTTTTCCTTGGAAACACTTAAAACTAACAAAATTATCTGATTCATTATATAGAAAGGATGCTCAGAGAAGGGGGCTTCACTCCGGTCTGTGGTTTTCCCAGATCACAGATGTTCTGAGGAATTTGGGACAGAAAGTGAAAGTGAAAGTTAGTCACTCAGTCATGTCTGATTCTTGTGACCCCATGGACTGGAGCCCACCAGGCTCCTCTGTCCATGGGATTCTCCAGGGAAGAATACTGGAGTGGGTTGCCATTTCCTTCCCAGACCACAGAAGTTCTGAGGAACATGGGATTAAAATAGGCAAAAATCTCTCTCCTGGCCCTTCCCCCAGGAATGGCCCCTACAGTCTACAGAGGCCCAAGGGGTGGAGTCTGCAGGCCTCAGGGCCCAGAAAGGCCTCAGGGCCCAGAACGGCCCCAGGGCCCCAAAAGGCTCCTGTGGAATCCTGGGCTGTGTGGGGGGCTTTTTCTTCCCTTCTCCTATTTTGGTTCATTTCTATGTTGCTTCATAATCACACCTGCATTTGTAAATATGTTATGGTTCTTTACCATGCCTTCTCTCAAGATTAGGAGCTCAGGAAGAACTAACATCTATCAGTTAGGCAGACTTTACTGACAACTGAGCTAATTTTGCGTGGAATTCAACTACTATGTGCATTGCTTATAAGTTTTGCTGTCAGTATTTCTCATCTTTCCTAGCCACATCTGCTTTGTCAATGAACAGACTGCTTATGAAAGAAAAAAAAAAATCATTCTGATGACCACAGACGGCACCTCCAGCAATGCAGCAGGTGACTTGCAGCTCGGGCTTTTCCCTGCTCCTTGATGCCAACAGCTTGCGACTGGCAGCCATCTAAGTGAGAAACCAGTGGGTTGCCATGGAAACGACGGCGCAAACCCAGGCCCACCACGGTCAGTCTGGGTTTCCTGGACTGTTTTTTTCTGGTAAAGGAACCCTAGCTCAGCTCTTGCAGGTCTAAGCCAAGGCCAGTGGAAAACAACATTCAGGGATGTGGTCATCGAGTTCTTTCTGCATACAGAGAGTTCTTGACCCTCTTCAGAAGGAACTGGACTGCGCTATGAGGGAGAACTATAGAAAGCTGGCCTCGCTGGGCCATTCCACTTCTAAGCCAGACATAACTGTGTCACTGGAGCAAAGAAAAGACCGCTGGGTGATTGTGAGGGAAGAGACAGAAGCTGGAATACAGATTTGGATTCAAGTTACAAAATAATCAGAGAAAGAAGACTGCTTGTATCTGGGAAACACTCATCTCTTTTTCTGCACTGGATAATTCAGGGTGGCGAGAAAGCCTAGGAAGAAGGTGGGAAGGAGGCCTTCCTGGCGCCTCACACTCCGCTTAGCACGGGAGAGCTCCTCCTAGCAGACGGCCAGGCCCAAGTGGGCGCCGGGCAGGCGGCAGCTGTTCCCCTGAAGCAGGAGAAACCCCTCATGTCAAACAAAGGGAGCTGTGGAGCTGGATGCTGCAGTGGGGTCTCAGCCTGGAGGCACCGCCGGAGCGTCCAGAGAGGCGGTTACCGGAGCTGCAGCCGGCATTTCAGCACGGAGCCCGGGAGCGTGGCGGGGCTCCCAATGGTGCCGGCAGCTCACGCGCTGCCCAGCTGCTGCTGTTCTTACAAGACTCCTAAACCAGAGCAGCCGAGCAAGCGCCGCTGAGGAGGACGGACCCTGCATCCTGACCGTGACCTCTGCTGGGAAGCCCTGAATCCTTTCACAGCCCAGGGGAGAATCAACACCCAACAAAAGATGACTGGTTAAACAAAATCTCTTTCAGCGACTTTCAAATCAAGTAACGTTAACCATAATCACCATTCTGTATATTACATCCCCGTTGAGTTGTTTTATAATTGGAAATTTGTAGCTTTTGGCCTCCTTCACACGTTTCACCCGCTGCCTCTGGCAACCATGACTCTTCTCTGTATCAATGGTTTCAGTTTCCTTTTTATGCTTTTTTTTTCAGATTTCACATGTAAGTGAGGTCATGCACTGCTGGTATTTGTCTTGGTATAATGCCCTCGAGGTCCATCCATATTGTGACAAACCTGAGGATTTTTTTCTTTTTATTACTGAATAATAGTCAATGGTAGATAGGCCACATTAATTTTGAAAAATCTCCTGGTGATCTCGTTTCCATGTCTTGGGTATTGGAAATAATGCTGCATCGAACACTGGGGTGCGGATATATTTTCAAGATAGTGACTTTGTTTCCTTTGCATCAACACCAAGAAGTGGAGCTGCTGGGTTATACGGTAGCTCTAGTTTTAATTGTTCTGAGGATTCTCCTCACTGTTTTCCATAATAACTGCACCGATTGACGTTCCCTCCAGCAGTACGTAAGGGCTCCCTTTTCTCCACATCCTTGCCAACACTTGCCATTTCTTGTTTTTTGGTAATAGCCATTCTTACAGGTGTGGGGCGATGCTTGACGATAGTTCTGATCTGCATTTCCCTGCGGCTCGTGATGTCCAGCATTGTTTCCCCAAACCTCTTGGCCATCTGCGCGTCTTCCCCAGAAAAACATCCAGTCAGGGCCTCTCCTTTTTTAACCGGTTTTGTTTGCTTTCCTATTAAGCTATGTAAGGGTTTTTAAAAATATATATTGTGGGTTATAAAGCCAGTGCACTCCAATACAGGACCTCCCAGGTGGCGTAGCGGTAAAGAATCTGCCTGCCAACGCAGGAGACACGTGAAGATCCCTGGAGAAGGAAACGGGCAGCCCAAGCCAGTGTTTTTGCCTGGAGAATTCCGTGGACAGAGGCGCCTGGTGGGCTACAGCCCATGGGGTTGCAAAGAGTTGGACCTGACTGAGCAGGCACGCATGTCAAATACTCCAATATAAAATTAAAAATATATATTTTTAATTTATTTTATTCTAACGGCTTCAAGGCAACTGAAGGATTGAAAAATAAATTTCAAGAACAACAGTCGCAGGGGCTCAGACCGGCCTTTATGGAACTTCTGGTGGGTAGATTTGCTTATTTAAAAAACAAAAAAGCAGGCTGGGAAGACATAACAGGGCTAACTGGTGAGCACAGATGATCTGTGCTTAGTTTCGATGCGTGTGGCCCCACTGCCCCCAGTCGTTAGGGCAGAAAACAGAATCCAAAGAGAGTTCAAACTGCGACTTGCAAAAGAGGCGGTGAATCAGAGTTATTAAGTCAGCATGTACATAAACTATAGGCAGCTCACGATTACCTTACTTTTTGATCTAATACTTACTTGTCTTACTGGCGGCTAGGCTGGTGCTCACGGTTCAGTTAGAAAGCTGAATTGCTTAAATCTCAGCTCTGTGGACAATTCTGCCCCTCGCCTGGCTCTGCGTACCAGGAAGCTTTGGAAGCCCAGCTGAGCAGGCCGTCTTCCAGGAGGAGGCACGAGGAGCACCCCGAGCGGGCTGTTCTCAGCGGGGCAGTCCTCGCCAGGGCAGCAGGCCGGCGACCCCAGTGAGCTCGGCCACGGCAAGTCTCCGCCCGCGGCCTCTGGTGACTTGCGAGCGTGTCTGACACCCATCAAGCAGCAAAGCACACTGCCGAGTGGAACCCAGTGGACCAAAATGCCTCTAACATGCCCCGTGCAGTGTGGAGAATCTGATCAAACCCCAACTTTGACGAGTAAACACACTGTACGGCTCGAAAGGAGGTCGTGGTTCCCTCCAGCGCTTGCATCTTTCGCAGTTTAAGAAGATCGGCCACAGGTCACACGCAGCTCTAACAGCGCTGCTGCTCCGGGTGTGTCTACGCGGCGTCAGTGCCCGCGCACCGGCCTGCGCGCGGCGTGGACGGGAGCCGCCAGGGACCCGCGCAGGCGGCCGGCCGCGCCCCGGGTGGACGGGTCTCCCGTCCCGACGGCGGGGAACCGGCGTCAAGCAGGCTCACTCTGCTAATCGGCTTGCTAGCCTCCCCGAGCCTATAGCTCTGTTGTCTTAGGCTTTCTGAGAATTTATCCCACAATTTCCGTCTTGAAGTTCTTTGAGGCTAAAAAAGACACAAGGTGGAACAGGAGGCTTAAATCGGATTTCAGAAGGCGGGTGGAAAGCTCTCAGAGAAGACATGTCCTTGAAGGTCTAACCCAGTTTGTAGCTTTTAAAGCAGGGACTCCTTGCAGGAGCAGCACCATTCAAAATAAACATTCTTCTCCAAGGATTTCTGCTCTTCTAAAATACTACGCTCTTTCTAATAATCTGCTATTAATAAGCTCTTTCTAATAATCTGATATAAATTAATAACTAATATACGTATGTATGAAAGAAGTAAACCATATTTAAGTACTACAAAAATTTTAACAATCAGTTGCAAAGTATGAAAATAAATCACATTTAAGAGCAGCTAATGGGCATTGAAAAACTTAGTGGCTTATAAAAAATTCAACCAGAACAAAACTGAGTAAACACTCTCGCTTCTCTTCTGGTTAAACTGGCTCAGTCTCTCTAACAAATGCCTGGACTTAGCATCAGACATTTATAGAACCTGCAAACATCTCAGAAACGCTGCCTCCCGACTGTGAAGCTCAAGAGGACAGAAAACTCTACTTTAGGTTATTTTACAGCAGACCTCGGAGCTACTGGCTCTCAGTCATTTATCTTCCGTGAAAGCAAGCCTGTGGAAGCCCAGGAAGAGGGCCCTCAAGGCATTACCAACATCTTAAAACTTAAAAGGGGCTTCCCGCTCCAATGTGCAAACACATCCCGGAAAGAAAGCTATGTCTGACCTGAGATGTGTATAAGAGACAGGGANATTTATATTTCTTCTTTGGAAAAATGTCTATTCAGATCCTTTGCCCATTTTTTAGTTGGATTTTTTGGGAGGTTTTTGCTGTTAAACTATATGAGATTCCTTACATGTTTTTTTATATTAACCCTTTATCAGAGATTGGATCTTTGTAGTAACTCAGATGGTAATGAATCGGCCTGCAATGCAGAGCCCTGGGTTTGATCCCTGAGTTGCAAAGATCCTCTGGAGAAGGCAATGGCAATCCACTCCAGTATTCTTGCCTGGAGAATCCCATAGACAGAGGAGCCTGGCAGACTATAGTCCATGGGGTTGCAAAGAGTTGGGCACAACTGAGTGACTGAACTGAACTGAACTGAGCAGCTAACACTACTGCTTTATGGTTTGCAAATATTTCCTCCCATTCCATAGGATGCCTTTTCAATTTGTTGATGGTTTCCTTTGTTGTGAAGAAGTGCTTGATGTGGTCCCACTAGTTTATTTTTGTTCTTGTTACTTGTGTTGCATCAGAAGGCAATAGTAAAATTAATAGTTAGAAATTACACATTAGATTTCAGCTGTGGATAAAGAAAGTGTTTGTTTTCTGGCAAAAATGAGTTGTCTAACATTGGATTGTATTCCTAGTGAGAGACTGAGTAATCTGCGGTTACAAGATATATTGAACATCCACTTACCATATCATGAACCATTTGTTCATTCAACATTCTAGTGCTTATTAAGTGCAAGGCACTAGGGTTACAGCAGTGAAGAACAGGCACAGTCCCGGTTTCATTGGACTTTGAGGGGTAAAAAGAAAGGGAAGAGAACGTGTTAAACTATAAAGAACATAAACACGGGACCAAAAATAATGAAGGAAATGTGCAGACAGTTGGAGAAGAGCATTCTGGGCCGAGAGAATAGTGTGTATAGCAAGGAGTTATACGGTTAGTACATTCAAAGGGAGTTGCACAGTTCAGTTTTCTACTACACATGTATGGTCTTCACCCGAACCGTGTGGAGGCAGCCTCGGTCACCCAGCTAGTAGGTAGTGATGCAAGGATAAGAACCCTGGTCTAGTCCACTGCTTTCAAAGGGCAGTTTTCATTGTTTGGTTTTGGATTAGCCTTCCATGAACAGTTCTGTATCTATATGAAAGTTATACTGTTAGGGAGGTGCCCTGTTGGTCTAGAGAATGGAAAACCATTTGGAAAAGAGAAACCCCAAAAAAGTTTCCTGCTCCTGTGGATGTTTTTCCCTCTGGTACTATCATCATTCTTCCTGTTCTGGTTATTCACTTCCATCTTACTTCTTAGGACAGAAATGATCTCTTGTTCTGGAATAAGTGGGAAGGCTATCCCTAAGATGAGGATAATTATTAGTGGCTGGGTTTGGGGATGTTTTATAAATAAACATGTGCTCTTGGTTCTGTTTTGCAGGAAGATGCTGGATCCAGGGTTGATGTTGTGTTCTAAGCAAGCCATGTTTCTTAACCTTGTCTACAAGTCTCTGAAAGCTGACATTGTGTTGCGGAGGGTGAAGGCTTTTGTGAAGCGGTTACTTCAAGTCACTTGTGAACAGATGCCACCATTTATATGTGGAGCTTTGTATCTTGTATCTGAGATCCTCAAAGCAAAACCAGGTTTAAGAAGTCAACTGGATGATCATCCGGTATACTTTACAACTGCTTTTTAAATCCAGTGGGTTCTGAACTATATTTGGTATTTTTCTTTGCTTTGATGACAGTAACATACTCAGTTCCTTGGAGCATGTGAGTCCTGGAATCAGACTGACCTGGATTTTAGTCCCTGGTGTGAAGTCAACTCGGTGGGCATATTGCTTGACCCTTTACTGGTAATAAACTACCATAAAGTGGGATTCTGTGATGCTGTGAAAGACTGATGGCAGGAGGAGAAGGGCACAACAGAGGATAAGATGGTTAGATTGCATCACTGACTCAATGGATATGAGTTTGACCAAACTCTGGGAGATAATGAAGGACAGGGAAGCTTGGCATGCTGCAGTCAGTGGGGTTGCAAAGAGCTGGACAGGACTTAGCCACTGAAGAACAACAGCATGGAGGGTTTAGCACTAGTAGGTCTCTTAAGCCTGTCTCCTCAGTCGTGAAATGGACATACTATCACCTGCCTTATAGGTTGTTTATAACAAGTCAAAAATTTATTTGAGGGCTGAATGCTTTCAAAGTCTCACGGATTCTTGATTCAAAGCTGTATTCCATTTAGCAATAAGAATGTGGTCTCCTCTCATCTAAATTTCATTTTTGAAACTTTCATGTTTCATCAGAATTGCAATAAGTGAGTCTTCTTCAAAACCACCTCACGTAATTGAATATGGACTCCCAGTTGATTAAACCAGATTCATTAAACCATTTTTTTAGGAGTCTGATGAGGAAGAAAATTTTATTGACATAGCAGATGATGAAGAAGCAGAAAAATTCACTGATGTAGATAAAGAAACAGAAACAGATACCGTGAAAAAAGTTGAGATGGAAGAAACTGAATCTGAAAGTCATGTGGGAACCAAAAAGGTAGAGTCTGCTTCTTGGGTGCACTTTGATAACTTAAAAGGTGAGTTTCTAAAATCTTTAAAGTTTTCTCTTGAATCTTTGGATTCCCTTTTGATCTTAATAGAAATTAACATTATGTACTTTAGAAGTTCTCAATACTATTTTCTTTTAGATGGGAGTTCTCATCACCAGGTATATTTAGGTCTTAGAACTAAAATTTTTAACATAATGAATCATTGGTTNCTTGAATCTTTGGATTCCCTTTTGATCTTAATAGAAATTAACATTATGTACTTTAGAAGTTCTCAATACTATTTTCTTTTAGATGGGAGTTCTCATCACCAGGTATATTTAGGTCTTAGAACTAAAATTTTTAACATAATGAATCATTGGTTTACTTATGAACAGTACTACAGATAATAAGTAGCTTGCTCAGTAATGAATCTGCCTGCAATGCAAGAGACCCAGGCTTGATTCCTGAGTTGGGGAGATCACCTGGAGAAGGAAATGGCAGCCCACCCTAGTATTCTTGCCTGGAGAATCCCATAGAAAGAGGAGCCTGGCAGACTGCAGTCCATAGGGTTGCAGGAGTCAGACACAACTTAGTATAAACCACAGATAATAAGTACATATTTTTAAATAATTTAAATCTTAGAAATTAAAGCAGATACCTTTTAAAGTTGTGAAGATTTAGTGAGAAAACTGTGGTCATGTTAAATGCACAATAGATCTCTCTCTCTTCAGCTATAAATGTAGTCAGTTTATACCTTTGAATGAGTTTAGTTTCTTGATCTTCATCTGTACATGTAAAGGCTTCCTACATGGAACATATATGAAAAAAAAGTGTATACAAAAGTTTGACTTATAAACAAAAGTATTTGTTACATATTATGAAGTATAATTGGAGAAAGAAATGGCAACCCACTCCAGTATTCTTGCCTGGAGACTCCCATGGACAAAGGAGCCTGGCGGGCTACAGTCCATGGGGTCGCAAAGAATTGGACACGACTGAGCAACTAACACACACATGAAGTATAAAACTTTGGTTATTTTGTTTGAGCATCATATTTACCCTCTGTAGTTCCTTAAAGAAATGTTTGAGAATTGAAAACTCTTTGGTATATTGGGTTGGCCAAAAAGTTCCTTTGAGTTTTTCCATGAAGTGTTGCAGTAAAGGTGGAAGGAACCTTTTGGCCAACTCAAATAGAAACTTAGGAGTTCCATATACACATCAACTGAATTGAATCTATTAATAGGATATTAGAGCCAAAAGAAATTATAGAAATGCAGCATCTTCATTTAAGGCTGAAAGAAAAACACNGCCACAGGACTGGAAAAGGTCAGTTTTCATTCCAATCCCAAAGAAAAGCAATGGCAAAGAATGCTCAAACTACCACACAATTGCACTCATCTCACACTAGTAAAGTAATGCTCAAAATTCTCCAAGCCAGGCTTCAGCAACACGTGAACTGTGAACTTCCAGATGTTCACTGGTTTTAGAAAAGACAGAGGAACCAGAGATCACATTGCCAACATCAGCTGATCCTGGAAAAAGCAAGAGAGTTCCAGAAAAACACACAATTGGCAGCAGCAACTCAACCAACCTTGCTGCTGCTGCTGCTGCTGAGTCGCCTC
The DNA here is from genome assembly GCA_006410875.1 of Neotragus pygmaeus. Taxonomy (NCBI): domain Eukaryota; kingdom Metazoa; phylum Chordata; class Mammalia; order Artiodactyla; family Bovidae; genus Neotragus; species Neotragus pygmaeus. The sequence continues at coordinate 1,874,165 of SJYV01030329.1, read as the reverse complement.
AGTTGTGTCTGACCGTGTCTGACTCTGTGCGACCCCAGAGACGGCAGCCCACCAGGCTCCCCCGTCGGTGGGATTCTCCAGGCAAGAACTGGAGTGGGTTGCCATTTCCTTCTCCAATGCATGAAAGGGAAAAGTGAAAGTGAAGTCGCTCAGTCGTGTCCGACTCCTAGAGGCCCCAGGGACTGCAGCCTACCAGGCTACTCCATCCATGATTGGATTCATCAGGCAAGAGTACTAGAGTGGGGTGCCACTGCCTTCTCCGTAGGATGTCATTCTAAATCAATAATCTGAACCTAGATTTTAATTGGTCAGTTTGTACTTGGGCTTAAAATTTCCTTATTTTGCAAGCATGACCTTTCCCCAAACCTCTACATGTTCACAAAAATGTTGAGACGGTAAATATACATTCTCAGCAAGAGAGCATCAAGCTCAAATCCAAATAGTTTGCAAAAGACAACAGAGGATTACGCAGCTGGTTCCAAAGTGTACGTGCACGTGCTTCACTTCAGGCATGTCTGACTCTGTGATCCTATGAGCTAGGAGCCTGCCAGCATCCTCCGTCCGCGGGAGTCCCCGGGCCAGGCTCCTCCCCGGGCAAGAACTGGAGTGGGTTGCAGTGCCCTCCTCCAGGGGGTCTTCCAGACTCACAGATGGAAGGAACCCGGATGCCTCATGTCTCCTGCACTGGCAGACGGGTTCTTCACCACTAGCACCACCGGGAAAGCCCCCCAAAGTGTATACACGAACAGAAAAGGCAGCTGCTCATGACTCACGTTCCTGTCACACATTTCATATCATGTCTCGTGCTGACAAGTGAACGCATGACATTATATTCACACAGCAGCTAGATACACCATGCTACTGAACATGTTAGTCCAACAATAGGTATACGATCATTAAATGAGTAGATGAACCCCTGTATTCTACCTGAAATCATTTCTGAACTATCAATCTTTTTTCTTCCCTATTTTCAGCCAAAGAAAATATTTCCAAGGCCCACAAAAAACATCTCAAAGAAATGTTGCAGTTTCACTTGCAACTGTTTCTATTTTAAATTTTAACAATGATCTCTATGATTTAATGTATAGGAACAATGAATAGACATGATAAAACAAAGCACTGTGATAGGAAAACGGTAAATTAACACTGAGACAACAGAATACTATGTCACAAATCACTCTAAGTTCCTTAGAAACGTAGTCTCATAAAAACTCTTGATGAGTAAGCCGCACCCCCGTGCCCTTTCGGTGCTGGTCTCTTTCTTCTGTCATCTTTGGCCAGCACCTTAATTAACCACACATCAATCTTACAAACCACACTAATAGACATTTTCTGGCAAGAATATGAACACATCCCTCACTCATAAAAATAATGAACCACTGAATAAAGAATAAAGTCTGAATCAGTATAACACAAATCGAGCCTGCTTCTATGGTTTTTAAGTTGTAAAGGTCATTTATTACCAGGGCATGACTGTGTTTTAGATTTCTTACAGCGGAGAGTCTGCTTGCTACCTTGCCAGCAGAGACAAGAAATCTACCGCATCATCAAGATCCCTGAAGCGGTGACTCAGCGTAGTGGTTATAAACACTGCCTTGCTGGGTTCAGGTTCTTGTTCTGCCTGGGACCGGCTAGGTGACCCTGGCCGACTTATTGCGCGTTCCATGCCTCTGCTGCCTCGCCTGTAAAATTATGACACTGTTACCTCTCAGGGATATTCTGAAGTTGCCATGTTGTGAGACGTATGTGCTATCCATGGCTGACCTGAGGAGTCTTGCTTCGGATGCATACACAGCTATGTTAACAAATGTAAACAGACAGCATGAGAAAATATGACGTAGGCAATTAAAAAAATAAACTTTAAAAAATTTCAGAATAATTTTACATCTGCAGAAAACCTGCCTGAATAGTTAGAAAGTTCCCATATCCCCCACACATATTTTCCATCTTATGATGTGAGCAATCTTCAATATCCCGATAGTGGAAGGACATGGACTCAAGCAGTTAAAACTACAGATTCAATTAATCTATAATTTCAATAACCCCCCTAACAGAACCAAGCTTTGCGACTTCTGAGTGCTGCATTTTACAGAGGAAGTGCTGAAGGTAGTGTCTGGTAGCAGCGCTGCGCACACTGTCCTGACACAGGCTACTCCACAGGCCCGTTTAGAAAGGAGAAACCAGGCAGGAGCGTGCGTGTGATGCGTCCGATTCCTTCTGCACATACACTGAGGCTGAAAATTAAAACACGTAAAGAGAATAAAGCTGGGATATTTAAACAGATACTAAAACTACTTTGTAATCTTAAGACTGAATACCTTTTCTCAAGATCTTAGGGCAGTAAGGGTGAATACATTTTGAGATGAGAATCTTTAACTTAAATATTTTCTATTAGAGAATCATATTTACAATAATGACTGTAATACAAGGGAAATGTTGCTGGATTTCGAAAGGAACAGCCGTACAGGGATAAACGCTGTAGCCTGAGGGGCCTCCCTGGCGGCTCAGACGGTAAAGAATCCGCCTGCAGTGCAGGAGACCAGGTTTCAGTCCCCGGGTTGGGAAGATCCCCTGGAGCAGGGAATGGCAGCCCACTCCAGTACTCCTGCCTGGAGAATCTCAGGGACAGAGGTGCCTGGCGGGCTGCAGTCGGTGGGGTCGCAGAGTCCCACAGCTGCGGCCCAAGCACAGCACACAGCAGGGGAGAGGCACCTCTGCAGAAATGGCCAGAGGTGGGCAGCTCTGGCCCCCAGACTGAACGGGGGCAGTCACTGTCCACTTTAGCAGCCACTCGTGGCCCGCGGAGAACTAAGTTAAACTGCATTCCTCGGTTGCAGGACATTTCAAGCCGTCTGGAGCGGCCGGGGGCGAGCGGTTTACTGTGCTGGAAAGCGTGGGCGCGGAACATTTCCGTCGCTGCAGAAAGTTCCATGAACAGAACTGCTCGAGACGGCACAGAACGTTCCACTCCTGACACCTGTCCTGAGCCTCGACCGAGAGCCCTCGCCTCCTGTCTGAACAATTTCTGTTCAACTTGCCAAAAGGAAGCAAACAGACGCTTTCAGCTCCTTTTCTGAATGTTGAAGATGAAAAAGACGAGGGTCTGGCCAATTCTCCCGGCAGACAGACGGGCACCCAGAAACCAAGCAGGAGCTGAGGTCCCGCAGCCGCTGCTGTACTCACGTGGCGGGCCGCGGCCGGGGGCTCCTCCTCGGGGGGTACACTCCTGCCTAGGGGAGGGCCCCCGTGTGGGGCCTTTGCACTGGTGGGACCTTCCCCGTTACAGGGCTGGGGTTCCTGCCAGTGAAAAATGGGAAATTTCCCTGTTAGCCAGTGTTGAGTCTTTCCCTCTATGAGATATTAAAAATGCTGCTTACTGGGTCATTCAGGTAATTCAGAACAGGGTTCGGTGAGTTGATTAACCTGCTGCCGCTAGGCCTCCCAGGAGAAATGACCACCACGGGGACTATTCGAGTCTCAGATTTGGTCAAACTGAGAAGACTACACTGAACCGCACAAGGGTTTTCCCAATCAAGACAAAAAATAAGGGCAAGTGCTTTTTAATTATCAGTCACGGGTGGTGGTGGAGAGAGAAAATGTAACCAAGCACAAGAAAACCTCACAAATTTCCATGGCTCCTCATTCTCATGCGAGTTAAAAATGAGCAAATATCTGAATCCCATCCATTTACTTCTCCTGACCATGCTATGATTTGGTCGCAGTTAATTCCAACCAGTCCATTCTGGAGGAGATCAGCCCTGGGATTTCTTGGAAAGAATGATGCTGAAGCTGAAACTCCAGTACTTTGGCCACCTCATGCGAAGAGTTGACTCATTGGAAAAGACTCTGATGCTGGGAGGGATTGGGGCAGGAGGAGAAGGGGACGACCAAGGATGAGATGGCTGGATGGCATCACTGACTCGATGGTTGTGAGTCTGAGTGAACTCCGGGAGTTGGTGATGGACAGGGAGGCCTGGCATGCTGCGATTCATGGGGTCACAAAGAGTCGGACACAACTGAGCGATCGAACTAAACTGAACTGAACTGAATGGTGACAAAATGGTCAAAAGAAACAAGGGCTGGCATTTCTTTCGCACAGATTTCAGGAAATCAGCGCAACAACCTGCCGATCTCTCACCACGGGACTGGCTATGNGGGTCACAAAGAGTCGGACACAACTGAGCGATCGAACTAAACTGAACTGAACTGAATGGTGACAAAATGGTCAAAAGAAACAAGGGCTGGCATTTCTTTCGCACAGATTTCAGGAAATCAGCGCAACAACCTGCCGATCTCTCACCACGGGACTGGCTATGAACACCCCCGTGAAAGCCCTCACGCACAGAATGCTCCCTGTGGTGTGATGAGCATTTTCGTGGTTTCAGCTGTAGTATGCATCCTGACGGTGGAATCTTCCCATGGACATTCTGAAACTGCAAGAGTCACCCTACATCTCTCCAGTTCAAACTCTTTTTGTCAGTGTATCTTATGGGCAGTAAGGTCACAGGCGCAATTAAATAAAATACCATAGAGTTCTCTGGATAATGGGCAACATCACACTTTTAAAAAGCACTAAAACCGAGGCAGGCTGGGATCTGGGACCCTTTGCTGCAGCTGAGAGAGACGCCTGCGGCAGCAACACATAACACACAAACTAGCAGTGGCAACAAATCACGGACAGTGAGACCCTAAGAGCACCCCCCAACTGTGGACAGTGAGACCCTAAGAGCACCCCCCAACTGTGGACAGTGAGACCCTAAGAGACCCCCCCAACTGTGGACAGTAGGACACTAAGAGACCCCCCCAACTGTGGACAGTAGGACACTAAGAGACCATCCCCCCCAATTGCCATTTTTGAAGACCCAGGAAAAAAAGTAAAAGGGTAGCGTGCATGGCCCCTGCATTCGACACCACCCAAGGGGCGGGCAGACCCTAAGACACCCTCCGGCCTGAGCCCAGGGCACAGCCGCCCTCGCCCCAGGTAAGGGANGCCATTTTTGAAGACCCAGGAAAAAAAGTAAAAGGGTAGCGTGCATGGCCCCTGCATTCGACACCACCCAAGGGGCGGGCAGACCCTAAGACACCCTCCGGCCTGAGCCCAGGGCACAGCCGCCCTCGCCCCAGGTAAGGGAGCGGCTGGCACCCCCGCCCCAGCGAGTGGCAAGGGGAGCTGGCACCGCCTCCTGCTCCTGTGCAGCAGGGGCCCAGCAGGGCCTGCCTGAGCTCCTGTCTGGTCTCTAGTCAATGTCTGCAGATTAGGGAAGCCAGGAACCCCGGTCGGTAACAGAAAGAGGAGAAACTTCCATTTCGCAGCGAGAGGCCAGGAGGAGTGCGCAGGCTGCGTGCGCTGAACCCGAGCCTTTCCCGCCAGGCCCACAGGCCCCAAGGCTGCCCGACTGGCTCCTCATCCTCATCCTTCGAGGGGCGGCCTCCCCCCAGGCTCTGTGATCGTGTGTACCCCCACCCAGCCAGGAGGGGCGGGGTGCTACCCAGGGCCCTAATCTGTGGCCCCACAGAGAGCACGGGGGTGGACACAGGGCCCTAAGCGGGAAAGCCATTTTACAAACATCAGACGATACACCTGAATATAAATTACAAACCCCAAATATAACTGTAGCCCTTTTCAATCCATGACACAAACGCCTTTCCCTGGCTGGAAGGGGTCTAGAATCCAAGCAGTCAGGGAGCCTGAATGCTTCCCACAACAGGAACCAACGTCCTTCCTGACCAGCTGCTCATCGGTATCCTCATGGCAGCCCTGCATAAAAACGACTCATTTAGTAGACTATTTTAAAATTGTACTCAAAGTCTTAATTGTAGTGAGTAAACGAAGTTTAGCTGCTGTGGCAGGTAAGGTTGTAAAACTTAAAATTTTGGCACAAGCAGTTTGAAAAGCGGTCCCAGAGTATATGGTCGAACGAAAATACTGACATAAATACCAAGATCTATATCAAACATCAAAGGCAGGCATGCCTTTCAGGAGCGGAGCAAAGTTCCCAGGAGTGGGATCGGAAAGCTTCGGAGCCAGAGCTTCATTCTCAAAAGATTATGAGGTCGCTGACCCGGACAGTCTCAATCAAAATTAAATTCTGCTAGACTTCCTGTCTACCCAGAAACACCCTGATATCCCCAGATCAAAACTTCACAACAGACTTATCCATTAGGGGAAAAGACTGCCTTAAAAAGAATGGTTTTTAAAGAGAAACTTATCACAGGGATCTCTACTCAATATTCTGTAATAACATGGGAAAAGAATCTGAAAAAGAACAGACATGTGTGTGTGTAACTGAACCGCTTTGCTGTACACCTGAAACTAATGCAAGTCTGTAAATGAACCGTGTGTGCTCAGCTGCTCAGCTGTGTCTCTCTGCGACTCCACGGACTGTATCTGCCAGGCTCCTCTGTCCGTGGGATTCCCAGGCAAGAATACTAGAGCGGGTTGCCATTTCCTCCTCCAGAGGATCTTCCCCACCCAGGGATTGAACAAGGGTCTCCTGCATTGCAGGCGGATTCTTTACTGTGTGAGCCACCAGTGAAGCCCAAATGAACTATATATAGTCCAATATAAAATAAAAATTAAATTAAAAAAATAGAAACTTATTCTTCTGAATGATAGTCACCTTGCCATCTACGGACTTCCCTGGTGGCTCAGACGGTAAAGCGTCTGCCTACAACGCGGGGACCCAGGTTCAATCCCTGGGTCGGGAAGATCTCCTGGAGAAGGCAATGGCAACCCACTCCAGTACTCTTGCCTGNCACCTTGCCATCTACGGACTTCCCTGGTGGCTCAGACGGTAAAGCGTCTGCCTACAACGCGGGGACCCAGGTTCAATCCCTGGGTCGGGAAGATCTCCTGGAGAAGGCAATGGCAACCCACTCCAGTACTCTTGCCTGGAAAATTCCATGGACAGAGAAGCCTGGTAGTCTACAGTCCATGGGGCTGAAGAGAGTCGGACAGGACTGAGCGGCTTCACTCTCCTTTGCCATCTACTCCAAGTTTCCTTACAACCTTGCTTCCCAAGTCACACCATTTAAAAGCAGGACAGCAGTACCTAAAACTGCGGAGAATGTTCTGTTCTCAACTGTAAGAGAAAATTATTCTTTATAAAACTTGGGCTAGCCGAAGCTGCTGCAGAGTCCTGCTGTTCCACTTCCCAAAGGCAGCGGTGCAGAGGAGCTCACAGACCCACGTCCGGCTGCGAGACTAGCCCGGGGAAAGAGGGGCCTCCGTAATTCCCACCAGCGACCATACACTGTAACAGAGGCCCGGAGACCACTCTGTACAGTATACAATCTGTGTTACAAACTGCTGCATATAATGTTACACACTGCTGCATATAATGTTACACACTGCTGTATACAGGAGAAGGAAACGGCACCTGCTCCAGTACTCTTGCCTGGAGAATTCCGTGGACAGAGGGGCCGGGCAGGCTGCACCCGTGGGATTGCAGAGGCAGAGGACTGAGCGATTCACGTCACTTTCACTGCTGTATACGACATTCACCAAATGTAAAATCATGACCAACTCTTAAGAACCACTAAGAAATTTAAGAATTGCCAAGTTAAACTCAGTGATTTTTCATCACAGAGAAATCATACTTATCGAATGGGCTCTCATAGTAGGTAGAACATGATACATGCTAACCTTTTTATCTGTGTTCAAAAGTGGTATTATGTGAGCCAAAAAAAATGGATTCCTAGACTTCCTCAAGTTCAGATTTCAAAACTTCCGCATCACTTTTTAGCTCCGAGATGACTGTTTCATTGCGAAATGTAGCCCTGTGTCACCGAGAGCCTTGCTGACACCGTCTCTCTCATCTCATCTGCTGCTGCCCCTGTGATTTTGTTCCAAGCTGCTGATACTGTTTACAAGTTTTTTGTTTGTTTAGTTTTCTTGTCTGCCCTGGCAATAACAACTAGATTCACAGCAGCTCCCTGGCCCAAAGCAACTTACGTTAGAAATGTTAAAATATGGGGCGGGGGAAGGGCTTCTTAGACTTGCTGAGCCAGAGTAACAGGGCTCCTCTGCTTTCTGCCTCCCAGGTAACAAGGCACTTATCCCTCCGATAGCTATCAACCTCGCAAACGTCCTGCAGGTGCTAAGGTGGGGACAGGGCAGAGTGCAGAGCAGGGCGAGACAGGGCCCTCGAGGGCCTTAGAAGGGATGGCCCTTAATCGAGAAACACGGAGAACGCGTTACAGAGAAGAGGCACAGGGCGCAGAGTGCCAGGCGCCTGATCTGCCCTGGCCAGGGAGGCCGGACACAAACACCCAGGGGAGGTGTGCCCCAGGCCGAGCACAGGGTGTGAGGCCGAAGAGGACGCCCTGGGGAGCCTGCACACCCGAGGACCGTGAGCTCGAGCTCCGCATAGTGGCCGTGCTGGGGAACCTGAAATGCCATCGTGTCCCTCTGGTTAGAATGGGGGTCAACAGGGCGAGGCAACAGTGGGGGTTACCACTTGACTCCAAGTGTGTCTCCAGGAGACCCCTCAGATGGCTCCCTGACTCGGGGAATAGGCATAATTTGCGTGAGAAGGGCCGAGAATAAACCTCTGAACCTGCCCCCCAAGTCTATCCCCACTTGACATAGTAACGCAACAACAACGGCATGTGAATGGGAAGGCCTGCATAGATGATAACGTCGCCAAAGCCTTAAAGACCAGGACATAGGTATGGAATAAAGTCAACCTCTGTTATAAGGAGCCACACAGTCTAACAGCCGCATGATTTAATTTTTTAAAGTTTAGAAAAGTTGTGGTATGCTTCTTTAGCTCATTAAACTTCTCTTTTATTTATTTAATTCAATGTATTTAAAAAAAAAAAAAAAAGAGCCCTGCCTGAATTTCACTCTAATTTCCTGTCCACTTTCAGTCAATACCCCTAATCCTACTATGATTAACGGTTAAGGACTGTAACAACACTCCAGGGCTTTAGTGAAATATTCTTACGCTATTCTTCTAACTTCCAGCCAGGGCTTGCTTTCTGTTTTTACAGTGCTGTGTTAGCTTTCGGTGTACAGCAAAGCGATTCAGTCACACACGTACGTATACTCGCTCGTTTTCAGGTTCTGGTTTCACATTGGTCATGGCAAGGTACTGAGCCGGGTTTCCTGGGCCGCGCGGTAGGCCCTCGCTGGCGCTGTAACTCATGGGTCGCGGCGTTGTGTGCCGATCTCAAGCTCCTGACTGATTCTCCCGCTCTGCGTTTCCCGATCTCGAGCTCCTGACTGATCCCTCCGCTCTGCGTTTCCCTTTCGGTAAAACCATAAATTCATCTTCTCAGCTTGTGAGTCTGTGTCTGTTTTGTAGGAAGTTCATTTGTATCATTAAAAAAAAATCAGATTCCACATATGAGTGACATCATATGATTTTGCCTTTCTCCAGACAGTCTTTATTTTTACAGCATGTATAACACAAGCCACATTTAAATCTGAAGTTATAGTTAGCAACAAAAAGCTCAAGGAACCAAAATCTTAATTGTAGCTAACAATACAAACATGGGGAAACTTCAATTTAAACCACAAAGCTTTGTAAAAACAGTCTTGAGGTTCTTGAATAAATGCGAAATGCTTTTGAACATGCGTGTCACAGCAGTGGTAAGTACATACGAGAGTTTCAGAGGGGCCAGCTGGAGAGTTTCATTTGCTGCCACTGCTTTCGGTGATTAAAAAATGCGTTTAAAATTTTTAGCTCATAATATTGGCTCAAGTGTTATACAATTAATGACTGTCTTTCAAAAACAATGGCTCAAAGCTATACCAGATACACTGTAACTTGAAAATCTGGGAAAATGGTACAGGTGACCTTATCTGCCAAGGGGAAATAGAGACCCAGTAGGAACAAATTATGGACAGCAAGGGGTGTTGGGGGATGGGAGGGCCTGGGAGACTGGGACTGGCACGCACGTGCTGTCGAGACTACGCAGAGGACAGCTCCCTGGGCTCCCCTGGTGGGTCAGCAGCAAGCAATCTGCCCGCAGTGCAGGAGACTCGGGTTCGATCCCTGGGTGGGGAAGGTCCCCTGGCGAAGAGAATGGCTCCCCGCTCCTTATTCTTGCTGGAGAATCCCACACAGAGGCGTGTGGCAGGCTGCAGTCGGTGGGGTCGCAGAGCCAGACACAGCTGAGTGACCAAGCAGGGCGTGAAACAGAGGCCGCTGAGGACCTTCTGCGCAGATCAGGGACCCGCACTCAAGGGCTCCGTGGGCCCCAAATGGGGCGGAATCCAAGCACAGACGGGTTGTGTGTCCACACACGGCGGTCACCGCTGCACGGCAGACTGACCCAGCAGTGCAAGGTGGCTACAGCCCAATACAAGTCCATTAAACAATCAGGCAGGATCCGGGACGCCGGGCGGCAGAGCTGGGCCCTGCTCTGGCACAGGGAAGACCACGTTGGCAGGCGTTTCTGCACCATGCACCCTCTGCCCCCCGGAGAGCTGGAGCATGGCGTCCACGCGGACCTCTCCTCCCCCAGCCTTCTGACTCAGGCTTGATCAGAGGGACGTACTCCACCGATTCTCACCCCCCACAGGCAGACGGCCACCTGCCGACACCAGAGGGGACTGAGTCTTCATTAGGTGCTGCACAGCGTCAGGACGGGTGGCTCCGGAGGCTCGAGAGCCGGCCCAGCATCCCCGACAGGCCTACCCCAGAGCCCAGGCTGTACACAGGCCATCCTCTTTAGAAGCCCAACTGAACTGTGGGCGGCAGGGGGTGCTGAACACCGCCTCTGGGTGTTCAGGTTTCCTGGGCTTGTCTCAGCAGACCACTGGCCTGTCTGACCGGAGACCAGCCTCGGGACTTACATATCCAGCCGTCCCACTGGGGGGGCCACCAAGTGCCAACTCCAGGGAGAGCAGGGAAGGAACTGGGGGACAAAACGGTAGGTGACGTCTTCCCCCAAACTCCAAGTCAATAACTCAAGTCTTTATAGTTATTTAGTATCTGAAAAAATTCTCCTAAAGGCGAAGCTTACCAGTCACACCAAATCAGCCTAAACAGAGACAGGCTGATCATTCATCCTTCATCTCAGGGTCTTACCTACCTGCTCTGCATTTCAAAGCCCTGACAGATCTGTTTGGCGGGCATGCTCTGTGACCCCTTCCTTTCTGTCAAGAAATACCCTTCTCTCTTTTGACGCTGAACTATTTCTGTTCACACTGTACGAACCCTTGGTCTGTTTAGACTTTGAGGTACAGATGTTGACATGGATACCACACGGGTTCCTCTTGTTAGGTATTTACGTAAAACAAAAGGATGTCTGTGGTTAATGAATAAAGCTTTTTGGGCTCATGCCAGTGGCTCATTCGGATAAACTATTCAGACCAGGGAGGCATGCAGGCCGTGGANGACATGGATACCACACGGGTTCCTCTTGTTAGGTATTTACGTAAAACAAAAGGATGTCTGTGGTTAATGAATAAAGCTTTTTGGGCTCATGCCAGTGGCTCATTCGGATAAACTATTCAGACCAGGGAGGCATGCAGGCCGTGGATACTGAGACCAGGGGGTGCGGAGAGGGCTTCAGAAACTGGAGTTGCAAATCCGCCCGGCGAGGTGGCGGGGCCAGAGGCATTCTGGCTGAAGATGTCAACCTACTCCATGTGTTAGGACAACAGACTGTCTCTCCCTCTTCAAAGACCATCAAGGGATGGGGGCTGCAAACTGCTCGGGGGTGGTGAAGACAGTTGCTAAGAGGACAGGCCAAAGAAGCCTCCTGGAGAGGGGGGAGAGTCCTCCTGGAGAGAGGGGGAGAGTCATCCTGAAGAGAGAGGGGAGAGTCCTCCTGGAGAGGGTTTAAGCCAACTTTTTCACTCTCCTTTTTCACTTTCAT
>SJYV01030329.1:1825743-1847598 GCA_006410875.1 Neotragus pygmaeus | reverse complement strand
TGAATCAAGGCAAATTGGAAGGGGTCAAACAAGAGATGGCAAGAGTGAACGTCGACATTCTAGGAATCAGCTAACTAAAATGGACTGGAATGGGTGAATTTAACTCATATGACCATTATATCTACTACTGTGGGCAAGAATCCCTTAGAAGAAATGGGAGTAGCCATCATGGTCAACAAAAGAGTCCTAAATGCAGTACTTGGATGCAATCTCAAAAACGACAGAATGATCTCTGTTCGTTTCCAAGGCAAACCATTCAATATCATGGTAATCCAAGTCTATGCCACAACCAGTAACGCTGAAGAAGCTGAAGTTGAACGGTACTATGAAGACCTAAAAGAGCTTTAAGAACTGACACCCAAAAAAGATGTCCTTTTCATTATAGGCGACTGGAATGCAAAAGTAGGAAGTCAAGAAATAGCTGGAGTAACAGGCAAATTTGGCCTTGGAGTACAGAATGAAGCAGGCCAAAGGCTAATAGAGTTTTGCCAAGAGAACACACTGGTCATAGCAAACACCCTCTTCCTACAACAAAAGAGAAGAGAAGACTCTACGCATGGACATCACCAGATGGTCAACACTGAATCAGATGGATTATATTCTTTGCAGCCAAAGATGGAGAAGCTCTACACAGTCAGCAAAAAGACTGGGAGATGACGGTGGCTCAGATCGTGAACTCCTTGTTACCAAATTCAGTCTGAAATTGATGAAAGTGGGGGAAACCACTAGACCATTCAGGTATGACTAAATCAAATCCCTTATGACTATACAGTGGAAGTGAGAAATAGATATAAGGGACTAAGTTTGACAGACAGAGTGCCCGATGAACTATGGAATGAGGTTCATGACATTGTACAGGAGTCAGGGATCAAGACCATCCCCAAGAAAAAGAAATGCAAAAAAGCAAAACGGCTGTCTGGGGAGGCCTTATGAAGAGCTATGAAAAGAAGAGAGGTGAAAAGCAAAGGAGAAAAGGAAAGATATACCCATTTGAATGCAGAGTGCCAAAGAATAGAAAGGAGAGATAAGAAAGCCTTCCTCAGCAATCAATGCAAAGAAATAGAGGAAAACAANCGACTAAGGTCCGTCTAGTCAAGGCTATGGTTTTTCCTGTGGTCATGTATGGATGTGAGAGTTGGACTGATGCACTCAGGAGAACAAAACAATTATAGCTTCAGAGATTTTAAAGCGTTCACTGAATGCTGTGATTCCTTAACACTGAAGGGACCTTTTAAACAAGAACTGCAAACTCTTCCGTCATCTACTGTAAGTAGACAAGAAGAGGAAACCAAGTCTTTAAGAGAAACAGACTCGCGACTTCGTGGGTGGTCTAGTTGTTAAGAACCCACCTTGCAGCGTAGGGAATGTGGGTTCCAGCCCAGGGGTCACAAGGCGATTAAGCCCCGCCTACAACTGCTGCGCCTCTGTGCCAAAACCAGAGTTCCTGCGCTGCAATGGAAGACAGAGCTGTGACTAGGGCCCGATGCAGCAGAATCAGTGTGTGTGTGTGTGTGCCCGCGCACACGCTACTCTTCTTAAACAGTAATGAACTCACTTGATGCAGCAGAATAAGTGTGTGTGTGTGTGTGTGCGCGCGCGTGCACTCGCTACTCTTCTTAAACAGTAATAAACTCACTTGCCCTGTGTGGGGGGTAGTGGGGGGAGGGCGAGTACTCACTCTGTGTGAAACATACAGGTGAGAATTTGCAGAACAGCTAAGATGCAGGGACCTAGAGCTTAGTGATTCAAGAGTTTCAGGAAAACCCTGAAATGTCATCTAGGCTGAAACTTTCGTTGTATCTTCCTGACAAATCATCCACCACTGGGTAGAATGCCAGCTTCTGGAAGCAGTATTTTCCAAGAAAACAGCTGATATAGTCAGCCCTCCATATCCATGGGTTCTGCATCCATGGATTAACCTACCATGGATCAAAAATATTTGGAATTAAAAATTCCAAGAAGTTCCAAAGAGCAAAACTTGAATTTGTTGGGCCCAGCAACTATTTACATAGTATTTACATTGTATTTACCACTGATTACACAGCATCAGCAATATATTAGGTATTATATGTAATTTAGAGATGACTTAAAGGATATAGGAGGCTACGTATAGATTATATGCAAACACTATGCCATTAATGTTTTGACTCACAGACCAACAAATCTCCTGGTCTTTTAGTCAACACTGGTAAACAAACCTATCATCAAAGCCCAATTCTATGACTGCATTTATTCCTGTTACCTTCCGTCTTTTGGATAAGTGTAAGACCATCTCCCAGGCCAGGTTTTAAAAGACTGTAACAGCATACTGGTCACCTAATTACATAAGAATTTATGGCACCACAAACATGTATAAAATATCATCTGTTGCACTTCTGTCTAAACGGTCTGAGAATTATTCTTCAAGCTAATAGAGAAACATCCCGTGGAACAATCCTGTAAGATGCTCAGACACTACTAGTTTACACATGACAAAGCAGACCACGCCCTTTGGGAAAGTGTTACCTTTCAGAAAAGCTCTCCCTGATGAACTAAGCTCTTGCTTCCTCATTTGAGAGAGAGCGAAAGGAACAGGGGCGCTGCTGCTTGCGTCTGACCCACTTGACCTGCTCTTTCCACGTCTGAGAACAGTTTCTCTCATCTTCCTCTGTTCCTGAGTAGCCAACACGGCATCTGGAACGTCTGTGGCCCTAATAACAAAGGCTGACGAATACAGACGTAAAGACCATTCCTCTCCTGGAAAGAAGAGAAGTCTGGGAGAAGACTTCATAGAAGGAGCAGGCTTTAAACTCAGTTGCCTATATACATATCAACGGATACATCATGACTCAACACTTCGTGACGATTCTTGCCTCTTTGCAAGCGGTTCTGGTGCAGATGGTGAAGAGAACTGTAAAGCGCTGTCAGGGAAGTTAGAATGAGGACACGCTTTGTCCCCAGGCTGCAGATGCAAGGAGCAGTGGGTGGCCACAGACGGCGTGGCCTTGCTTCTCAGAGTTGCCTGTGTCCCGCGTGGTTCTCCAGCGCCTGCACTTCCAGCACCCACCCTTTACACACACGTCTCAAGAACAAGACGCGGCTCTGAGCGTGGAAAAGTAGATTAGAATGATTTCTCCAAATCACATAATCGTAAAACTTTAAGGACAGAAAGACCTCATACATAAGCTTTCTGGTCGACTGCTTCATTTTATTCAAGAATGGGGCTCAGCAGGCAGTTACAGAGTTCCTTCTGGGAAATCCATCCCACTCACACTTCCTTACGTGCTTCCTGGGCTCCTGCTAGTAAATGCGCTATGTGGGCGGCCGCAGAGGTTTCAGGCTGAGTACTGACTCTTAGGTACTTTAAATGGAAACAGTTTATCTAAAAATAGAAAAGTGGTTAAATAAATTATAATACTGTCAGAGAGGAGAATATGAAGTCTTTACAAATTATATGTTTGGAGACTTCTTTAATGATATAGGGAAACTGCTCAGTGGAAAATAAAAAGCAAACTACAGAATTTTATCTAAGTTTTATAAAAATTATACACAGGCACAAACAGAATAAAAACTTGAAAAGATATCAACAAGTTGATATTGATCATCTCAGGATAGTGAGATCACAAATGGGTTTCATCACCTTTCTGCAGATCTTCTTATCTCCAAAGGCTCTGTAAGGGGGCCCATTTTCTTTTATAATGAAAGGAAAATTGTATTTAGACTATCACTGGCATTCTCATTGCAAAGTTATACCTTATTCATAGGCATCAATTTAAAGAATGATAAAAAATACATATGGACAGACATATCTCATGTCCTCAATCAGCTCACGTTCAGTGGGCGACTGAATCTAACTTAAACCGTAATTTCTGTTAGAAAACCCTACGTTCTACAGCAGACAAGGGCTACCTGTTCTCATGATGCCTCACGGACTTCCTCCAAGCATCTGTCGGCTCCTAAATGCCTCCTAAGTACTCTGTTCATCTGTCCTTATGCCTACATGTTGAGACTTGGCAGACTATCAGCCAGCATTTTTTCAGATCCATGCAAGTCTGACTGCCAGTTTTGAAACCTCTTCATTGAGGAGTGAGGCTGAGTCTTCAGGGCTCGGCAGCCCTGAGCAAGACTGGGGAGAGGGAGAGTGTCCCCACTCCACGGGTGGGTGCCATGCAATTCAAACAGGTTAAGTGGGCCTTCAGAGAAGACGGCATCAGTGAAATCGGTACCCATGCAGTCCCCTGGGCGCTGTGCATGCGCTGCTTCTATCTGTGAGGCGCTACGCCAGGAACAGGGACCACAGGGGAAGGAAAGGGCTGGCCGGCCAGCGCGGGTCTCTCTCATGACCGTGCTCACCAGGTGAGCGGGAATCCGCTCTGCGCAGAACACAGTCCTCCAGCCGCACCCACACCCGCCCTGCCTGGCGAGTCCGATGGGGCACCTCCCAGAGCCCCCGCGAGGCCCGAGCGGCTCCCGGAGAAGACCTGGCAGGAGAACCCTCTGGACACACAGAACAAGGAAAGCAGCCCACTGTGAGGGGGACGGGCTGGCAGCTCTATTTTTACACTGGAAGCCGCTGTGCAGCCAGAGATGGGGGCCCCAGCGTCAGACGGCACAGCTGAAAGGTACCACTTGTGAGAGAGGAGATGAGCAAGACTAAGGCAGGCGCTGGGGCCTCTACCTGGCGTCCTTCCCGCCGAGGGAACTGCAACCGCATTACAGTGTCGCCTGCCAAGCAACGGCAGGACTGCAGCTCTGCTAAGTCAGGCACCGAGGTCATCACTGCCGTGACCGCCCACCCCATCCCATCCGCTACGGTCATTCCGAAGATTCAGCAGCCTGTCTGTACGCTAACACGAAAGATCTATCCTAACCGTGACTAACGCCTCCAGAAAGGGTCTGTTGTTGATCGAATGCCTAGCATAAGCATTCTATAAGTTCTTTTCATCAAAGAACATGAATTTCTTTTTCAGTTGCTATCTTAGTTGCCAGTTCTATGTAAGAGTAAGGTTAACTCTGAAAATACGGAAAGGCTTAGATTTTTAGTTACTAAAATAACGCTCAAGAAGCCAGTAAATTCTATCCTGCTATAAATCTAGGATTGACAGAAGTTATGGTTGTATCTCACCTGTAATTTAAAATACTAACGGCTGATTTTGACCATTTTTCTCTGTGACTCACAGTAGGATGTACATTTTGCATGACCACCCAGTGGTATTTGCATCTACAACTGAAAGAAAAGGCTCACAAAACAACACTGACTGCATGTAGTGCACTCCTGCGCCATCCCATCACAAACTACAGTGAAGCAAACGCGTTGAGCCCATTGATTTTTCACAGACCACTCTCTGATCATATTTGAAACCTGAAAAATATCAACACGGTCATACGATATGCATGCATTAACTGTACATGCAAGTTAACATGTGATAATAAGTCCTCATCAGGAATTACCACTCTGAGAGTGGTTGGTTAGCTTGCTCAGGGACTTTACCCAAGACTTTAACTCCAGAGGCAGCTGGACTGAGCGTCTTTCCTCGCATCCAGCATCTCACCTGCACCTCCCACTGGAGGCTCATCTCTGTGCACCACAGACGCTAGCAATAAATTTCACCAGGGAAATAAACAGTGTCCCAAACACGTGACTGTCAGAAGGCGCAGCCAGGCTTCTCCACCGCGGCCTGAATGGAGTGGCCTCAGGAGAGTCCCGCAGGCTAACTCTGAGTTGCGAGCACGGCCATGATCACCCTGCTCCTGCACCAAACACCCTTCTCAACTCAGTACAGTTTTCTGAGGCCTGATGAGACCAGAAAGCTAGCTACTCCCACCACGAGAATGATATTTCCCTGCCTTCAGGCTCTCTGTGCATGTTTAAAACGACAAAGCAGGAACTTCACTGGAAAAAGGTGCCATGATTATTTCTGTGTCTGCTTGACAGCAGGGTCTGCACAAAGAGTGACATTTGGGCTGGCTTCTTAGTTCACTTGAGGCAAGGCTGTGACAATCACGAAAAGAACCTGAGAAAACACAGATGATCAAACTGACCTGGATAAACGTGTAACACAGACAGGCCCTCGGCGCTACCTGCTGCCGATACGATTCTCATATAGTACACACATCACAGTATTTAACCAGACACTTAACTTCTTTGTGACATGTTTTAATTTATAGAAGATCTGTATCAAATAATTCTTAAGGAAGCAAAATGTGATTTTACTATATTCTAATATAGTTTTATACAAATCCGGTTTTTCAAACCACAGAGGTCAGATGCTGTATTAAACTAAAATTTGACACAGAGAAGAGAAAAAAGGAGGATAGAAGAAAACAGCCAACAAAGAGTCAGGAAAAGCTTCATGTTATCAAAGGGAAAAAACTAATCTCAGTGGGAAATGTAATAAATTCGAGTCTTAAACAGCTTCCGATTTGTCTAGTCAGAGTTTAGTATTTGTTTTATAACATGAAACAGGTGCATCCTTTATCACATTAGAATGTGGATTATTAAAATGAGATATAACTTTGAACATTGCTTTTACCTTCTCATGGAATTAAACTATTTATTGTAACTTATCTTTGTTTATTGCTTTATTGTTTCCAAATCCACCCCCCTTTTAATTTCAGATAACAGAAGTCTTTATTCAAAAGAATCTAAACACCATGACTGAGTTTCCAGCAGTTTGTATCTGTTTGGCAGAAAACATGCATTGTGTCATTCCTAAAGCACACAGGGAGTCCTCCCTTTCTTTGAGGCTATGCCTTACGTACACGTAAATAACAATCACATGTGCTATTAATACTGTTCATAGGGTTCTCAAGGCAAGAATACTAAAGTGGTTTGCCATTCCCTTCTCCAGTGGACCACATCCTGTCAAAGAAAGGCAATGCCAAAGAATGCTCAAACTACCTCAAAACTGCACTCATCTCACACGCTAGTAATGCTCAAAATTCTCCAAGCCAGGCTTAGCAATATGTGAACCGTGAACTTCCTGATGTTCAAGCTGGTTTTTAGAAAAGGCAGAGGAACCAGAGATNAGTATCCCATATTGCTGAGCTATCAGGGGAGATTTAATGTCCTTAGTGAACTTCAGCAAACCACTTCAACGCTCTAAGCCTTAGTCTCTTAAAATGCTTCATAATTCCGTAAGATTTAGGAGGATGCTTAATATAAACTTGATACATAATACTTACTCACAAATATTGGCCATTATTGTTAACTTTAATTACCAGTTCATCCAATTATTCAGTGCATAAACAAATATTCCTTCCATTAAAAACTTGCAAACTCCTGAAATTTGCCAGACAATTTGGCAGTGAGGGATGTGATACTTTATGTACATAAATTAATTGATTTTGAGAACATCAAGAAATAGAAGATGAAGGAAGGTAACACAGGGACTGATGAGGATCAAGAGCTTCTCCTGCGTGCTGACAATATGCTTGTCTCTCTTCTAAGTGTTTTCATATATTATTTCACTAAATCTTCATGAAAATGTGAATATTTGAGTCCAATATTACACATGAAATATTTGAAGTTTAAATATGTTTGATAACTTAGAATATGAGCAGTTAATTGTAAATGAAGCAACATATTAATTTAACAATGTTAAATAAATTAATATATCAATAAATAAATTAATATATAAGACTTTAAGGGCTTCCCAGGTTTTGCTAGTGGTAAAGGATCTGCCTGCCAGTGCAGGAGATGTAAGAGACATGGATTTCATCCCTGGGAAGATCTTCCAGAGAAGGGAATGGCACCTCACTCCGGTATTCTTGCCTGGACAATTCCATGGGTAGAGGAGCCTGGCAGGCTATAGTCCATGGGGCCTCAACGAGTTTGACATGACTGAGTGACTGAACACACACACACACACACNGTTACTGAAGCCGTGAAATTAAAAGACGCTTGCTCCTTGGAAGAAAAGCTATGACCAACCTAGACAGCATATTAAAAAGCAGAGACATTACTTTACCTACAAAGGTCTGTCTAAGTAAACCTATGGTTTTTTCAATAGTTATCTATGAATATGACAGTTGGACCATAAATAAAGCTGAGTGCTGAAGAATGGATTTTCTTGAACTGTGATGTTGGAGAAGATTCTTGAGAGTCCCTTGAACAGCAAGGAGATCAAACCAGTCAATCCTTAAGGAAATAAGTCCTGAACATTCTTTGGAAAGACCGATGCTGAAGCTGAAGCTCCAATACTTTGGCTACCTGATTCGAAGAGCTGACTTATTATAAAAGACCCTGATGCTGGGAAAGTTTGAAGGCAGGAGGAGAAGGGGACTACAGAGGATGAGATGGTGGGATGGCATCACCGACTCAATGGACATGAGTTTGAGCAAGCTCCGGGAGTCAGTGATGGACAGGGAGGCCTGGTGTGCTACAGTCCATGGGGTCACAAAGAGTCGGACGTGACTGAGCGACTGAACTGAACTGATGTTTCTATGCTCCCACCCTCCAATGGCTTCCCATCTCATTCAGAGTAAAAGTCCTCAGAATTGCCTAGAAGGCCCAGAAGATCTCTGTCCAGTGACGTCAGTGACCTAATCCTGTCCCCTCCTCATGTGGCTCCACTCGCACTGGCCCCCACAGTGACTTTGAGCAAGCCAGGTCTGCTTTGATCCCTAAATATCAGCACTTCCTCCTCCCTCTTTCTGCAAATGTAGCCCATCCCTGAAGCACCTCCTGTCATATTGTCTTTTCCTTCACAAACTATCTTATCTGCTTTTAGTCTGTTTTCAGCTATAATTTATATGTTTATATTAGTTTCTATTAATCAATACAAAAATTATTGTTAAAAGATTTATAAGATCTTTGTGGTTTTTTTNCCCCCCTACTGATGTACGGTACTCTTCACTGGAGGATTTTTTGCTAAGTCCACTGTCTCCAGTGCTAAGTTCACTGCGGTTCAAGTTACAACCTGAAGGGAGGAGAGGGAGCTTCCGGTCACCAAAAATAATGACACAGGTAGAAAAGAAAAGTAATATTCTAGGGGAAGAGAGGCTCTTTCTATGAGAGCCGTCACAGCAGATCAGAGAGGATGCGCAGGCACAGAGGGCAGATGCAACCAGCCAGGTCTTCTCTTGTCTTACTCTGCAAGGAAGATAGCCTTCTTCACTTTTTTGAAGGTTTGGTTTGAGTTTCGTTTGTTTTACAAATGAGAAAGGATGGCACAGAAAGTGTAACTGACTTACCCAAAGCCACACAGCAAGTCAATGGCAAAGCTGAGGAAAGAACCCACTGCTCCTCAGTTGGAGTTCAAACGCGTCCATCTGGTCTAATCCACTAGCCCACCCTGTCTTCACATTTTTCTGCCCACCACCTAACCAGTTCCCAAGATACAGACCAGACTACAGGCTAAACGCCTCACATTCACCTGTCTCTTAATTCCTGGAATGAAGGCTAAATAATGGCAACCCAAGTTGTTAATCATGTGCAATGCCACCTGAAGGAACATATGATTAGTGTCCCCAAAAGACGCAATGCTCTTACTTTATATGATTTGCACTTGTAATATACTCAGATTCCTTACTGGCTTGTTTGAATAACAAAAAGGATACTGACATTAATAGTTTGGTTATATTGTTCCTATAAATAGAATATTATTTTAGGTATAAAAATCCAAGCAAAGACGATGCCTAGGTTTATCAACATTTTTATTAGATATCATTTATGTAACAAAAAAATGGAGGAAAAACCAACCTTTCGTGCACCTTTCCTTTTTCATCTCCCAGAGTCACAGTCACTGTACGAACTCTGTCCAAGTCAAAGCCTGTATCATACTGATGGAAATCGGATGTGATCCAGCCCACCCAGACATTGGCAGGTTCTTGTCCAGGAAAGATTCTCACTGAGTAATAGTACTGTCGAGATAGCAACACCAAGTATTGGCAAAGCAAAAAGAAACAAAACTTTGACTTTCAATTCCTTTAACTTGTCTAAGAAGATATGTGTTTATTTAAAATCATTTGACCTATTTACAGCAACATCAATGCAACTGAAGATTATCATACTAAGTGAAATAAATCAGAAAGAAAAAGAAAAATACTTTATGGTATCACTTATATGTGAAGTCTAAAATATGACACAAATGAACCTATCTATCAAACAGAAACAGAAACTCAGACATAGAGAACAGACTGGGGCTTNGAAATCAGTCCAGAATATTCATTGGAAGGATTGATGCTGAAGCTGAAACTCCAATACTTTGGCCACCTGACACGAAGAGCTGACTCATTTGAAAAGACCCTAAAGTTAGGAAAGATTGAGGGCAGGAGGAGGAGGGGACGACAGAGGATGAAATGGTTGGATGGCCTCACTGACTCAAAGGACATGGGTTTGGGTGGACTCCGGGAGTTGGTGATGGACAGGGAGCCCTGGCGTGCTGCAGTTCAGGGGGTTGCAAAGAGTCGGACACGACTGAGCAACTGAAATGAACTGAACTGAACTGAGTAGTATCATTTATGGATGCTAGGGGGAAGGAAGAGAAACTATACAAAAAATCAGCAGTGTTGCTGACAGTGTGGTTTCCAGACTCACACTGAGTTAAGATTCTCTTTCTGACTTCACCCTGTGTAACAGGGTCTACGTTCACCCACCTCAGTTCAGCTCCCACCGGTTCCTCTTTATGGCTGAGTAATATTCCATTGCATCCATGTACCACATCGTTAATCATCTGTCAATGGATGTAACACATATACAGGGAATCTAGAAAAAGGTGCTGATGAACTTGTTTGTAGAGCAGGAAGAGACAGACACGTAGAGAATGGACTTGCAGACACGGTGGGGAAGGAGAGGGGGATGAACTGAGAGAGAAGGGCTGACACACAAAACAGACAGCCAGTGGGACGGCTCTCCATACGCCGCAGGGAGCCCAGCCGGCGCCACATGCGGCGGGGAGCANCGTAGAGAATGGACTTGCAGACACGGTGGGGAAGGAGAGGGGGATGAACTGAGAGAGAAGGGCTGACACACAAAACAGACAGCCAGTGGGACGGCTCTCCATACGCCGCAGGGAGCCCAGCCGGCGCCACATGCGGCGGGGAGCACCACATGCCGCGGGGAGCACCGCATGCCACGGGGAGCCCAGCCTGGCCCTTGGCAGCCTGCAGGGAGCCCAGCCGGCACCGCATGCCGCGGGGAGCCCAGCCCGGCCCTCGGCAGCCTGCAGGGAGCCCAGCCGGTGCTGCATGCCGTGGGGAGCCCCGCATGCCGCAGGGAGCACCACATGCCGCAGAGAGCCCAGCCCGGCCCTCCACAGCCTGCAGGGAAGGGGTGGGGCGGGCTGGGGGCAGCATCAGGAGGGAGGGGATGTGTGTGTGCTACACATTCATGCTGCACGGCAGAAACCAACCCAACATTGCAAAGCATTTCTCCTCCAATTAAAAATTAATTTAAAAAACATTAAAAAATTAAAATTTTTTAAAAAATTAGGTTCTTCGGGATTGGGGCTATTAACGAATATATTTAACAAGAAGTCTGACAAGTTACTGAGTTACCAAAGTTTGAGAACCACTATACTAGAAGTCTGTGGAAAACACACACAAGTTCAAAATATTTGAGTTTTACACGACTCCACAGAGCTTCCCTTATGGCTCAGCTGGTAAAGAATCTGCCTGCAAAGCAGAAGATATGGGTTCAATCCCTAGGTCAGGAAGATCCCCTGGAGAAGGGAAAGGCTACCCACTCCAGTATTCTGGCCTGGAGAATCCCATGGACTGTNTCCCTTATGGCTCAGCTGGTAAAGAATCTGCCTGCAAAGCAGAAGATATGGGTTCAATCCCTAGGTCAGGAAGATCCCCTGGAGAAGGGAAAGGCTACCCACTCCAGTATTCTGGCCTGGAGAATCCCATGGACTGTAGTCCATGGGGTCGCAAAGAGTCGGACATGATTGAGTGACTTTCACATACTACTCCACACAATGACTTCCCAGAAATCTGTTGTTATTTTCATGTATTTCCTTCCAAAATGTTTCCTTTGCTTAAGTAATATATAGCTATGTAATCACTTCCCTCCATTTACTTAACACAGTGAGGAAATCCTTACACACACACACACACGGATGAGCAAACAGAAAGGTTTCCTGAGATGGAAACTATTGGGGAAGATGCGGTGAAGACTGTTGACATGATGAAGGATTTAAACTACTGGTTAAATTTAGGTGATGAGGCAGCAGCAGGGTTTGAGAGGATTGACTTCAGTTTTGAAAGAAGTTCTAATGTGGGTAAAATGCTGTCAAGTAGCATTCGATGCTACAGAGAGATCCTTCAGAAAAGGAAGAGTAAATCGTCTCATTTTAAGAAATCGCCACAGCCACACGAACCTTCAGAACAGCTTGATCAGCCAGCAACCGCCAACGTGGAGGCAAGACTTTCCACCAGCAAACAGATCACAGCTCCCCGAAGGCTCACCTCACTGAACACCACGTTCAGCGTTTTCAGCAATAAGGTGCTTTAAAATTAGGTACTCACATTGTTTTTAAAGATATAACACTGCTGCATACCTAACAGACTCTGTATCGTGTAAACATAACTTTCATATGCCCTGGGGAACCAAAAAATTCATGTGACTTGCTGCATTGTTGCTGGCTTTACTGTGGGGGTCTGGAACCCAGCCCGCATGGTCTCTGAGGGGCGTGTGCACCGGGCGCCACCGCCTCGGGGGACCCACGAGCAGCACCGCCCGGCGTGCAGAGCTCTGGGAGCACAGGGAGGGCGAGCGGAGTCTGCCTCGGGAGACGTCCAAGCTGAGCCTAAAGAGTGAGCAGGTCACGGTGAAGCGCTGCGGAAGAGGGTGCTTCCAGACAGAGGTGACTGCATCTCTTGTGCCAGAAGGTGAAGGAGGACCATTAGAAGTGAGGAAAGCCAATCCATTCAGACTGACTGAGTCTCTGGAAGGCGAGGCCAGTTTGAGGAAGGGGCGGGGTGGTTACCAAATGATGAGGCTGGCCTGACCTTAATGACTACAGCTGGAACTTGAAATTTAGACCTGTCAGTCTTTCCCTAAAGAAAGGTGGAGAGTTAAAACAGTGTCAGGAAACGTTTCAACCAAAGGGATACTGGCCACACTACTGCAGAGATCCGCACGCTGTGAGCGTCTCATCAACGGCTTGAAACACTTCCTTGTTTCTGTTACAAAGCTGAAGGGAAGGCTTTGCTTGGTGTTAATCACGTGATGAGCTGAGGCTTGTGTTTTTTCAATAAGCATCTTGACAATACTTTCCCTTGTTTGTCAGTTTTTCCTTAAACTTTCCATCAAACTGCCAAGAGCCAGTATGATAAAGGGCAATGATACTCGTGCTTCGGTTGCATCAGAATCACCTGGAAGGGCTGCTTTTAAAGCACAGGTTTCTCGGCTTCCAGACCAGTTTCTGATTCTCTAAGTAAGGGGTGGGACGGGAGGTTGCACATTCCTAACAAGTCCCCCGGGTGATGCTGATTCTGGCACCGGCGCACCCCTTGAGAATCAGTGCACCCGAATACCGCGTTCTAAGTCTACATGAATACAGGTATGAGGGGAAGAATGATCTCTGGAGTCTTTCCTGTGGTAGAAACAGGCATCCAAACTTAACAGAACCGCATTTTCTAAACATCTTGAGGAATTGATAGTCCAATCTTTCTGTTTGAATTAACTAGTTACCTCTAACTTGGCATAGAGTGGTTAGATACTTTAAGCTTGTCAAACTGCCCAGTAAGAAGCGTCAGCTCAGAGCGCTCTGCCTTTGAAAGTCCTCTAAAACCGCTAAATAAAACTATATCCTTCCAAAATAAGCTAGTGTACCAATAAGCTCCTTAAAAGGTAATGGATTTTTAACANTAATCATATGGCTGTACATCTGAAATTAATACAACATTGTAAATCAACTGTACTTCAACAAAAAATAATAGTATATTCAATTAGGCTATAACAACAGCAACAAAACTCAAAGCTTAAAGCAGTAAAAAGAAAAATAACTTGGCCTAATTAAAACAATATAGGCACAAAGGACTGATGGGGCAAAATAAGAAAAGTCTTGAAACAGAGATACAAAATTATTTCAGAAATAATGGGAAAAAGAGAGAAGAATATCTTGAGCAAAGATGATCTGAACCTTTTCATTAAAAATACTTTCAAGTATGAATGTATGGTGATGTATATGTACGTGTATGTGTATATGTGTGTGTGTATATATATTATATATATATATTATGTTTACATAATAAAATCATCAGTCCATTAGGCAGGTAAGCTTTGAATTCTTCAAGCTAATTCAAGAACACTAATCTATTCTAGAGTTTTCATACCTGTTTTAGACTTATTTTATATTGTTTTATACCCTAAATATCGGAGAAGGCAATGGCACCCCACTCCAGTACTCTTGCCTAGAGAATCCCATGGATGGAGGAGCCCGGAGGGCTGCAGTCCATGGGGTTGCACAGAGTTGGACACGACTGAAGCGACTTAGCAGCAGCAGCCTACCCTAAATATGCTTTGCTTTAGCTATCACTAACATAAGATGCTTAAAATCACCCCTTAAAATCACTTTGAAATAGTACAGATCTAATACGTGAATGTCAAGTTCAAACACGGGGAACTTTACAAGGGACACAGCTATATATTTTTTTCCGTTTGGAGTTTTTTTTAATGGCAGACAGCACAACTTGACGTCTAACAAAGTACGATAAACGGTCTTGTAGACACATCACTGAGATGAAGGAAACTACACAAGGTGCTTGGAAAACTTAGGTGGCAAATTAAAATATTGCCAAGAAAGAGGATAGCAAAACCAGGACTGAGGGTGCCCTTAGGTGCTATTTTTCCTCAAGTAGCTTGCATAATATAGGGCATCAAGTCCCATCATTTCAGGCAAATAGAAAGGGAAAAGGTGGAAATGGTGGAAGATTTTATTTTCTTGGGCTCCAAAATCACTGTGGATGGGGACTGCAGCCATGAAATTAAAAGATGCTTGCTCCTTGGAAGGAAAGCTTTGACCAACTTAGATAGCATATTAAAAAACAGAGACATCATTTTGCTAACAGAGTTTCATATAGTCAAGGTTATGGTTTTTCCAGTAGTCATGTACAGATATGAGAGCTGGACCATAATTTCAATTATGACTAAACTTTGGCAGAGCATCAAAGAACTGATGCCTTCAAACTGTGGTATTGGAGAAGACTCTGAGAGTCCCTTGGACTGCAAGGAGATCAAACCAGTCGATCATAAAGGTAACCAACTCTGAATATTCATCGGAAGGACTGGTGGTGAAGCTGAAGCTCCAATACTTTGGCCACTTGATGTGCAGAGCCGCCTCAGTGGCAAAGACCATGATGCTGGGAGAGACTGAAGGTCAAAGGAGAAGAGGGTGGATGAGATGGTTAGAAAGTATCCCCAACACGATGGAGATGAGTCTGAGCAAACTCGGGGAGATAGTGAAGGACGGGGAAACCTGGTGTGCTGCAGTCCATGGGGTCACAAAGAGTCGGACAGAACTTGGTGACTGAATAACAACAATCACCTCAGAAAACACATGTCTTTCAAGTTTTCGGTTCCTAAAATATAAGTGAATAATTATTTTAAAAATACACTTGCAAAATAGTGGGCTACCCTGGTGGCTCAGATGGTAAAGAATCAGCCTACAATGCAGGAGACCAGAGTTTGATCTGAATCAAACTGTTTGAAATGCAAAGCATGATCACTGGCAAACAGAAATAAATGACGACAGTGGGAACCTCATACCGTGGACGTTTGCATCAAGTAATCGTAGTCATCCCTCTCATCTGCAAGGACATCTTCAGTGAGTCTTGCAGAATGGCTGGTGCTATAATCTGGCTTTGTTCTTCGAAGCAAAAACCTGAAATATATTAGAGGATTAGGAATAAGCAACTTTAAAATGTTCTGCCTATCTCAAACATAAACATATAATTAACTTAGTAGACTGGTTGTCAAACAGTATGATTCACCACCAAGAGGGAATCAGACAATATCTGGAGATATCTGGGGTTGTAACAACTGGTGGCGTGTGCCACTGGCATCTAGTGGTGGAGGCCAGGGATATTGCTAACCACCCATCAATGCACAAGGCAGACTTACAATAAATAATTATATGACCCAGAGCACTGGCAATAGTGCTGAGGTAGAGAAGTTTGCATTTATTCTAAGAAAGGATGCTAAACAATTTGCCTTCTTCTCCATTAAAAGATACTATTTAAAATAAAATACTAAAAACGCTATTTAGAATATAAAGATAGAATACTTCAACTAATGCTGTAAGTAGAAACATCTTAAAAATTAACTCTCGGGAGAAAGTACTTATAAATCATATATCTGAAGATAGCTTAGTATCTAGAAAATATAAAGAACTCCTACAAATCAGTAACAAAAAAGCAAATCACCCAATCAAAGAAAAAATGGCCAATAAGTTGAATAGACATTTCTCTAAACATGATATACAAATGACCAATAAGCATATAAAAAGATGTTCCACATCACTAATCATCAGGGACATGGAAATGAAATCCACAATGAGATATCACTTCACACCGTTTAGGATGGCTACTAGCAAAAAAACCAGAAAGTAACAATGGTTGACAAGGATATGGAGAAACTGAGACCCTTGTGCAGTGGTGATGGAATTGTAAAATGGTACAACTATTATGGAGTACAATAATTTTTTTCTTCAAGAATTTAAATACAGAACCACTAGGCATCCCAGTTTTGAGTATATATCCAAAGGAACTGAAGTAGGATCATGAAAAGCTATTTGCACATCCATGTTCATAACAGCATAAATCACAATAGCCAAGAGATGGAATCACTCTAAATGGCCATTAGTGGATGAATGCATAAACAAAATGAGGTGCATATACACACACTGGAATATTGTTCAGCCTTAAAAAGGTAGTGAATTCTGATCATATGCTGCAACACATATGATCCTTGAGGACAATATGCTACATAAGTCAGTCACAGAAAGACAAATACTGTATGACTTCATTTACATGAGGTATCTAAAGCAGTCAAATTCATAGAAACAAAAAGTGGAGATGAGCAGGGGTTGGCATAGGTTGGAAAGGGAATGCTGTTACATGGGTGTAGAATTTCAGTTTTGCAAACTAAAAATGTTCCAGAGATCTGTTTCACAACAATGCGAATACACTTAGCACTACTGAGGGTAGTGCTACTTAAAAATGGCTATGATGGCAAATTTTAGTTTTGCCACAATAAAAAAAAAAAATCATAGGAAAAGTAACTCTTGAGATAGAATTGTTAGTGCTAACAAATCAGAGGGCAAACAGGCTGCTTTATTCTTCTGTGGAATCCTTGGTACATAAAGAAGGAAGAAGAGGTAAAACAAATTGATTTTGGACATCCCTTACCCTCTACTGCCCTCTCCTGTGACCCCACATAATAACTACATATTTAAAATCATTTAAAAAATCAAAATTACAAAAACTTTAAAAATCATTTTGCATATATCAATGACCTCTGTTTCAGACGAGAGGGCTTTTCCTGAGCATAATCTTTGTGGTTATTAAACTCTGGTTTTGTAGCTTCTTTGTCTTTGTCTCCTCGATCTGGCACCAGATGGCCGTGAGCTGTCTTCATGAGAACCTCAAAGTCTGAATCCACATCATAATCCTCCAGATCATTCTTGGGCCCAAAGAGGCCAGTACCAGGGATCCCTCCAGCTGCAGTCTTGGAGAAGACCTCTGCACACTCGATGGGCATGCTCAGACGATAAAACATGATATCCGTGCTGCTGTTCTGAGAGCCAAAGGACTTCTGAGTGACTTTTAAACATGGGGAACTGTCTATGGTGCCATCTATTCTGGTCACCTAGCAAATGAAGAAGCAAATCATTCAAATGCCCAGCACTGTTGACTCTCTGATTCCAAAACCCCTTTAAAGGTACATCACACTTTTAAAACCCCAGACATGGCCCACTCGTGGCATAATTTTATAAATGAGATCATTAAACATAGGATGGCTGTGTAAGGATATGCTCACAGTTCTGCTTCTAACTCAGAAGACAATCTGGGAAATTCATGTTACAACTGTATATACTCAGATTGAGCCTGCCATTGCCGATATATATATATTATAAAAAGAATTACATACAGTTGACCCTGAACAATGAAGGTTTGAACTGCTTGGATCTACTAAGATGTGGATATTTTCAAGGGGAAACACTAATATGGGTACTACATAATCCATGGTTGGTTGAATCCATAGAAGCAGAGGGCCAACTATAAATTATATGCAAATTAACCACAAAGTTGTTCCAGGTTCAACCATAGATAATCAGTCTAATCAGCCTCTCACACAGTACTTAAAACCAGAGGGTAATTCTATCCTTAGATTTCCTTACAATGGAACACATTGGAACCATCATTTTAAGTAAATGACAATAATTGTCTAAGTAGGAACTTCCCCTCCTAGTTTTGGCCAATGGTTCAAGTTTTAAAGAAAAAGCAAACCTCAATATGTTCATGGTTTGATGGAACTTGGAGAAATTGAGGAAGCCTCTTGCTCAGCCACATGGTAATATCCCTATTTGTGTTAACGGCAAATGGCTCATAGCCCTCCTGTAAGCCACAGATGGTGAAATATTTCAAGGTGCTGACATCCTTTCCAAAGTTCAGCCTGCCCACTTGAGCCACTCCCAGGCTACACACAGGTATGAATCCTAGGAAGAAAAAATACATATCAAAAAATTTAGGATCATTCATATAAAATCCTTTCAGTATGGAATTACCAAAAGTATCGCCCCAGAACTCTTACCTCAAGGCAAAAACAACAGTGGAGTAAAGAAACCACAGACACTAAGTCTTTTTTTTTTCTTTTAATTGGAGGCTAATTACTTTACAATATTGTGGTGGTTTTTGCCATACATTTCACATGAATCAGCCATGGGTGTACATGTGCTCCCTATCCTGACTCTCCTCCCACCTCCCTCCCCATCCCATCCCTCAGGGTCATCCCAGTGAACCAGTCCTGAGCGCCCTGTCTCATGCATCGAACCTGGACTGGTGATCTATTTCACATATGATAAAATACATGTTTCAATGCTATTCTCTCAAATTATCCCATCCTCATTTTCTCCCACAGAGTCCAAAAGTCTGTTCTTTACATCTGTGTCTCTTTTGCTGTCTCGCATATCGGGTCTTAACTGTGAGGATAAGAAGACCAGTATTTGCCCTTGGCATTGTAATTCAGTAAATGTAGGGTCTAGGTAAGTGCTTTCTTTCACCTTAAACTTCTGTAAAATGAGATAATGGCTAAGCATCCCCCAAGTCCTCCAGGGATCGGCGTGAGCAAACTCCCCACCCCACAGTCTCCTAGTCCTGAGGTGCAGGTGACTCTTTGCACAGGGAATGTGAGAAAGAAGAGCCAAACTGTGCTGCTACAGAGTTTGAAATGTGTAAACACAAAACACAACTAAGCTATAGATTTCTTTACATGTAATGCAAAGGAAAAAAAAAAGGTTGAAGACAAAATTTTTAAAGGTTTTCATTCACTGACAGCTGCTTTTGATCTTTGAAGAGAATTTTGTCTGTTTTCTTTCCTAGAGTTTCCTAGATCTAAGCATCGAAAATATAAATAAAAATTTTGAAGCAGTTGGTAAAATCCTGCTGAAATTCCTTTATCTGTCCCATTCCCTTCAATATCACTGTTAGTAAAGCACAAGGGTAATGCACAATTAACATAAATAAGATATGAAATCAAAAAGTTAAACGTTAACAAGAAACTAAATCAAAAGCAACAGCAATGAGAAATGAAGAAACAAACATTTTAATGTGTGGCAGGGTTAATTTTTCCACTATTAAAAAAGAAGGGAAACCACATTAATTAATTTTTTAAATTCTTTGGAAATAACTGCCTGGTAAGGGGATGAGATGATGTATTTCAGAAGATGTAGCGTTTATGTACTTTTAAAAACCTCAGATACGCAGATGACACCACCCTTATGGCAGAAAGCAAAGAGGAACTAAAGAGCCTCCTCATGAAAGTGAAAGAGGAGAGTGGAAAAGTTGGCTTAAAGATCAACATTCAGAAAACTAAGATCATGGCAACTGGTCCCATCAGTTCATGGCAAATAGATAGGGAAACAGTGGCTGACTTTATTTTGCAGGGCTCCAAAATCACTGCAGATGGTGACTGCAGCCATGAAATTAAAATATTTTTACTCCTTGGAAGGAAAGTTATGACGAACCTAGACANTATGAGAGTTTCAGCTTCAGCATCAGTCCTTCCAATGAGTATTCAGGGCTGATCTCCTCTCCTTTAGGATGGACTGGGTGGATCTCCTTACAGTCCAAGGGACTCTCAAGCGTCTTCTCCAACACCACAGTTCAAAAGCATCAATTCTTTGGCATTCGGTTTTCTTTGTAGTCCAACTCTCACATCCATACAGGACCTCTGGAAAAACCATAGCCTTGCCTAGATGGACCTTTGTGGACAAAGTAATATCTCTGCTTTTTAATATCCAGCTGTTACTGATGGTAGCGGAAGTCACTTAGGGGCCTGGAGTCTTAATTCGACACTTTTGTGTGTGTTTGAACATTTTCACAATTTTAAGTTTAAAATTTTTCGAAAAAGATCTCTCCAGCTAATCAAGACATCAAGATGTTAGGACATAATTTGACATCCGTGGACACTTCGGACCCAAGCTGCGGTCACAGACGCAGAAAAGATAAGTAGGGAGCGCGGGCTGTTAGCGTGAGGCCAGGCTGTCTCAGGCCTCACCGGGGCTTTAACGTCTAGCGGTTCTGGACACAGGCTCCCGGGGGCAGGAGGAGGGTGTGAGGGAGTGGACGGGCCACATGCCCAGTTTAAGGCAAGCCCTCTTTCGGGGGCCATTCTGACAGCCAGGGCTCTCCTGAGAAAAAGAAAGAATATGCCATCTTGATGACATCCTGCGGAGAGTATCTTTAGCTTATGAAACTGAAGAAAACTATGTCTCCAAAACGACTGAGGAGTTTGGGGAGAAAATAGCCCGTGAATTCAAAATATCACGAGTAGTGATGCTTTAAGATTTAGAATGGGCTTTCCTGCTGACCTTTCCCCCCCTGTGAGGGCACCGGCTTTGTAAGGAAGCTATGCCAAGAGAGATAAGTGAATTAAATGGAATTCTTGGTGACAGAGTTTGGCAGGCAATCCATCACCAGGGAAGTCTCAAGCACTGCTGGCTGGGTTTTAAAGTATTGCCTCCAATAAGGCTGGACAAGCCTGCCGCCGGGCACGCACATTTTCTCTAAGTTGGCAGGAAAACTGCTTCCTTATTCCGTCTTTCTTACAGTCAACTCAATTATCACGGTGTTGGAAGACAGGGTTAGTGGATAACTCCACAGATAATTTTTAGAAAACTCATTTTAATGGTTAGTTTCGACCTCCTCTTTAACCAGAATCTTTTATTTAGCAACCCACACATGTGTGCGAAGTCGCTNCAACTCAATTATCACGGTGTTGGAAGACAGGGTTAGTGGATAACTCCACAGATAATTTTTAGAAAACTCATTTTAATGGTTAGTTTCGACCTCCTCTTTAACCAGAATCTTTTATTTAGCAACCCACACATGTGTGCGAAGTCGCTTCAGTCGTGTCCGACTCTTTGTGACCCCATGGACTATAGCCCACCAGGCTCCTCTGTCCATGGGATTCTCCAGGCAGGAACACTGGAGGGGGCTGCCATTTCCTCCTCCGGGGATCTTCCTGACCCAGGGATCGAACCCTCATCTCTTGTGTCTCCTGCCTTGGCAGGCAGGTTCTTTGCCACTGGTGCCACCTGGGACACTCTGAGCAACCCATAAATCATCACGTTTATTTATTTGTGCTTTATTATGCCCTGTTACTCTGTAGTTTCAACCGGATGCCTAATAATAATATTAAAAACTCCT
>SJYV01030329.1:1787995-1821531 GCA_006410875.1 Neotragus pygmaeus | reverse complement strand
AGGCAGGAACACTGGAGGGGGCTGCCATTTCCTCCTCCGGGGATCTTCCTGACCCAGGGATCGAACCCTCATCTCTTGTGTCTCCTGCCTTGGCAGGCAGGTTCTTTGCCACTGGTGCCACCTGGGACACTCTGAGCAACCCATAAATCATCACGTTTATTTATTTGTGCTTTATTATGCCCTGTTACTCTGTAGTTTCAACCGGATGCCTAATAATAATATTAAAAACTCCTGCTTCCTAAACGAGTTCCTGAAACTTGTTTCCTCATTTTTTCCAGTAACCTCATAAATCAGGAATGATTCTCTCCAGTTTTCAGATCTGGAAATGGACCTGTGCTCAGAGAATGAACAAGATCAGTCTGAGATCAGACAAAGGGTCAAGGACTGAGCCAGAACATGAACCTGGAGTAGGACCTGTCCTTCCAGGACGCCACCTCCCTGTGACAAAGAAGGAAGAACATGGATGCAGATCAGGAGAGGGAGGGAGCAGGAGGAAGACGGGAGAAGGAAGCTGGAAAATGACCGCAAAACCCTCTGTTTTATCCTGGACTGCAGTTGTTAACCCAGGAGAAGGCAATGGCACCCGCCTCCAGTACTCTTGCCTGGAAAATCCCATGGACGGAGGAGCCTGGTGGGCTGTAGTCCATGGCGTCGTGAAGAGTCAGACACGGCTGAGCGACCTCACTTTCCCTTTTCACTTTCATGCATTGGAGAAGGCAGTGGCAACCCACTCCAGTGTTCTTGCCTGGAGAATCCCAGGGACGGGGGAGCCTGGTGGGCAGCCATCTATGGTGTGGCACAGAGTCGGACGTGACTGACACGACTCAGCAGCAGCAGCAGCAGCTGCTACCAACGCTGTTTGTTTTTAGGTGCGCAGCAAAGTGAGTCAGTTACATATCTGCAGATCTCTGCTCTTTTCCAGTCTTTCTCCGTTTAGCTCATTACGGAATATTGGGCAGAACCCCTCGTGCTACACAGTAGCTGCTCGCTGGTTATCTGTTTTAAATAGAGAAGTGTGTATCTGTTTATCCCACATTCCCCACCCTTCTCCCCTGGTAACCGTAAGTTCATTCTCCAAGTCTGGGAGTTTGTTTTGTAAATAAGTTCATTTGTGTCATTTTTTTTTTAAGATTCCACATGTGAGCAACATCATATGACACTGGGTTTCTCTGTCTGGCTTACTTCACTTAGTATGATAATCCCCAGGTCCATTCATGTTGCTGCAAGTGGTATTAATTCATTCTTTTTTATGGCTCAGTAATAAGCCATGAAATTAAAAGACGCTTACTCCTTGGAAGGAAAGTTACGACCAACCTAGACAGCATATTGAAAAGCAGAGACATTACTTTGCCAACAAAAGTCCGTCTAGCCAAGGCTGTGGTTTTTCCAGTGGTCATGAATGGATGTGAGAGTTGGACTATGAAGAAAGCTGAGCACCAAAGAACTGATGCTTTTGAACTGTGGTGTTGGAGAAGACTCCTGAGAGTCCCTTGGACTGCAAGGAAATCCAACCAGACCATCCTAAAGGAGATCAGTCTTTGGTGTTCACTGGAAGGACTGATGCTGAAACCAGTACTTTGGCCACTTCACGCGAAGAGTTGACTCACTGGAAAAGACCCTGATGCTGGGAGGGATTCGGGGCACGAGGAGAAGGGGACGACCAAGGATGAGATGACTGGATGGCATCACCGACTCGATGGACGTGAGTGTGAGTGAACTCCGGGAGTTGGTGATGGACAGGGAGGCCTGGCGTGCTGCGATTCACGGGGTCGCAAAGAGTCGGACACGCCTGAGCAACTGAACTGAACTGAAGATTCCGTTGCCTACACGGAGCGCATTTTCTTTATGCCTTCACCCTTTGCTGTTTAGGTTACTTCCACATCTTGGCTGCTGTAAACAGTGTTGCAGGCGCCCTTTTGAACCATGAGTTTGTCTGGAGATACGCTCGGGGTGGGATGCTGGATCACGTGGTGGTTCTGTTTCTAGTTTCTGAAGGAACTGCCCCCCTGCTCTCTACATCGCCAAATCTTCATGAACAGCGTGACCTTGGAAAGATTAATACTAGCTTTTACTTTCTGGTTCTACCTTCCAGGCAGCTGATGTAAAACTTCTAAGTGATCCCGTTTTATACTCATTTATTGTCAACATTCATTTTTTAAAACAAGCTTCAGTGATCTTCATGGAGTAAAGTATCCTTTAGAAAGTTATTCTGAGTGACATCAGGGACAGTACCGCGATGACTTTCTGTTATTTTGGACCAGATNCCGTTTTATACTCATTTATTGTCAACATTCATTTTTTAAAACAAGCTTCAGTGATCTTCATGGAGTAAAGTATCCTTTAGAAAGTTATTCTGAGTGACATCAGGGACAGTACCGCGATGACTTTCTGTTATTTTGGACCAGATCTGAGTTGGATGACTGCCTGCAACTGAGAGATTACGCATATTTATGAATACTTAAAATGAGTAATGGGTTCCCTGGTGGCTCAGCAGTGAGGAATCAGCCTGCCAGTGTAGGAGATGGGGGTTCGATCCCTGGGTGGGGAAGATCCCCTGGAGGAGCATGGCTACCCACTCCGGTATTCCTGCCTGGAGAATTCCACGGACAGAGCTTTTACCTGGCAGCCTGGCAGGCTCCCATCCAGGGGCTGCAGAGAGACAAGCATGACTCAGCGACTGAACAGCAGCAGGCGAGGCATCTTGGGAACCACAGACGTTCTAAGCGAAGCCGAAACCGAACCAGAGGCGGACGAGCCGACGCATCTGCTCAGCGCAGTCCCCCTCAGACCTCCCCGTCCTCCTCGTCCGTCCTGCATCTCACCGGCGGCCCGTTCTGACACCCCCCCGGGTGAGGGCCTGCA
The DNA here is from genome assembly GCA_006410875.1 of Neotragus pygmaeus. NCBI lineage: Eukaryota > Metazoa > Chordata > Mammalia > Artiodactyla > Bovidae > Neotragus > Neotragus pygmaeus. The sequence goes on along the minus strand of SJYV01030329.1, from coordinate 1,818,669 downwards.
CATCTCTCAGTGCCTCTTCTTTCTTTCTGCCCAATTCTTACTGACGTTTAGAATTCTTGAGAAAAGTCCTTAACAGAATTTTACAGGGAAAAACTAGCCGAAAATGTTATAGCTCTGCATGACCATCTGCCAGGACCCAGACTTTCTACCAGCTGGTAACACATGCTGTGACTGAAAACCCATTTCTGTCTGTCAGAGAACCTGACTTTTGACTGCTATGTGCCACTTACAAGCGCTTGAACTTCAGAACTTTAAGAAAGGCACCAGCCACTGTGTTAGACGTTTCACATAACCCTGTTCTATCCTCACAGCTCAGCGAGGTAGGTGTATCACTCATGCTTTGAAAAACAGACGTAAACGCTCAGTTAGCAGACCTGACCAAGTTTACAAAGTAAAAAGATTTGGAATTCAAAGTGAAATCTGTCCAGCACGTTATACTATACCAAGTGACTTACCATCTATAGAATCAATGAAAATAAACCCAAGGATATTATAAAGAAATCTATTGCTATATTTCTCAAAAATATGCGAGTTATAAGCACCATCCACTTTGTTCACACTTTTATTTCACATCAGAGAAATTCCTAAATACCTGAGTCAAAAGTGTACAAGCCATATTTCATAATACGAACAAAGTGGCTGAACTAAATAGAACAACGGGTAACAGACTGTGGTAAACTACTTGCATCTCAGACTCTCTTGCGCTCAAAATATCCACAATTTGGTACGATTAGACAGCACAGAAGACTGATGGGAATTTACAGGCAAAGAACCTCTGCCCGTTGCCAAAGGAGGCCCGACCGCAGACTTCACAGGCCTGACGAATCCTGGGACGATGACGCTGCTGTCCTTGGGGCCGCAAGAGCCGGGCTAAGCGGTAAACTGAACTGAGGGCTAAAGCTGGCCATTGTCTTAAGCACAGAGCATTAAATCTGCTTCTTAAACTGCCAAGAATGCTGGCCTCAAAAAAATTTTTGCAAAACAAGGTACCTGGGACTGCTACGAACACCAATACAACAGAATTAAAAAAAAAGAAGAGAAAAACAGTAGCCAGTTGTCACTCATGACCTGCTCAATTCCAAATGCTACAGTTCTAACAGTCATTCAAGTGATCTATTCATCAAATAACAAGAAAAACAGACTCAGCTTAATGTGGGAACAATCGGTCTATGTGATGATGATGGTGAGCCTATGGGTAGGTTATGCGGAGTAAGTGTAGGCGCTCAGTCGCGTCCGACTCTTTCCGACCCCATGGACTGCAGCCCACCAGGCTCCTCTGTCCATGGGATTCTCCAGGCAAGAGTACTGGAGGGGGTTGCCATTCCGTTCTCCGGGGGATATTCCCAACCCAGGGCTCAAAGCCGCGTCTCCTCATCGCCTGCATTTGGCAGGCAGGTTCTTTACCACTAGCGCCACCTGGGAATCTGACAGGGAGCAGGTCTTAGGTAATTCTCTCTTAGGTCTTAATTCTCACCTGTTAGAGAAACACGCCACAGATCTGGGCATTTGCTTTTGATGAATGCAGAGTTAAGTGGAGAGGGAGGGGCAGGAAGAATAGTTTAATAGTTCACACAGTTCAGATCTTACTGCAGTCAAATCAAAAGCCAGTGTTCGAAGGACACCAACACAGACATCCATCATATGTTATTCCAACACGCAGAACCTCGGTGTCGCTGAGTTTATAAAGAAACAAGAGTACTGTGCCTCGGTGTGTGTAATCCAACATCATTCTCTTAGAGAGTAGCGTCACGGGAGGGGAATCCGGAGCCTACAGGCAGAGGGGGTTTCTCAGATACGGTCAGCAGGACTCTGCTTCTAGTCCCTGCACAGAACCACAGAGAAAAGCAGACAGCGGTGAGAGAGGCTAGAGAAAGACCCAGATGCTCGTGAGACGCGCCGCCGGCCCGCTCTCCGGCTACTGAGAGGGCTGAGTCTCCTGCGGTAAGCAGAGCGCTTTCGCTGNTGCCCAGCCCGCAAATACAGTCACATTGGTGATGGCAGCTTCAACATGCGACTCTGACTTTGGGAGAACACAATTCATAGCATAGTATCCATCACAACCCTTCAGTACTGGAGTATCCTCTTGGGTGGTCTCCTGAACTCACAGCCTAGCAGGACACCAGTGAAAAATATATTAGTCTACTAGTCAAGCTGCACAAGTTCTATCCCAAATACTTAAAACTGGTAATAAGAAAGACAGGATAGACTACTTGAAGTGTCAGACAGATGTAGCTTTGATTCCAGGATCTATCACTCAACTGGGTGAGGGACAGCATTTAAACTCCAAAGATCTTAGTTTCTCCATTGGTAAAATGGAGAAAATCACAATACAGTATGAGATTCTCCTCGTTGATTGCACAGCAGAATTCCTGGAACTGAGTAGGTATTTAACAAGCAGTAAATCTATTATTCAGGGGACCCAGATCTAGGAAAGAGCATTTCATAAAGGGGAGAGGCAGCTGAGTGTAATGATTAAGAAAGAGGGCTCTAGAGTCAGGCTCCTGAGGATTAAATCCTAGCTCTTCCTCAATCTTGGTGAATGGACTGGGGCCCATGCCTCAATTTCCTTCTCTGGAAAAATGAAGCCAAGAGCAACAGCTATCTCATAGCATTGTTCAGTCAGTTCAGCTCAGTCACTCAATCATGTCTGACTCTTTGTTATCTTGTGGACTGCAGCACATTAGGCTTCCCTGTCTATCGCCAACTCCCAGAGCTTACTCAGACTCATGTCCATTGAGTCAGTGATGCCATCCAACCATCTCATCCTCTGTCATCCCCTTCTCCTATCGCCTTCAATCTTTCCCAGCATCAGGGTCTTTACCAATGAACCAATTCTTCGCATCAGGTGGCCAAAGAATTGGAGTTTCAGCTTCAGCATCAGTCCTTCCAATGAACACCCAGGACTGATCTCCTTTAGGATGGACTGGTTGGATCTCCTTGCAGTCCAAGGGACTCTCAAGAGTCTTCTCCAACACCACAGTTCAAAAGCATCAATTCTTCTGTGCTCAGCTTTCTTTATAGTCCAACTCTCACATCCATACATGACCACTGGAAAAACCACAGCTTTGACTAGCCTGATCTTTGTTGGCAAAGTAATGTCTCTGGTTTTTAATATGCTGTCTAGGTTGTTCATAGCTTTTCTTCCAAGGAGTAAGCGTCTTTTCATTGCTGCAGTCATCATTTGCTGTGATTTTGGAACCCAAGAAAATAAAGTCAGCCACTGTTTCCATTGTTTCCCCATCTATCTGCCATGAAATGATGAGACTGCATGCCATAATCTTAGTTTTCTGAATGTTGAGCTTTAAGCCAACTTTTTCACTCTCTTCTTTCATCAAGAGGCTCTTTAATTCTTATTCTCTTTCTGCCATAAGGGTGGTGTCATCTGCATATCTGAGGTTAATGATATTTCTCCCGGCAACCTTGATTCCAGCTTGTGCTTCCTCCAACCAGGCATTTTGCATGATGTACTCTGCGTATAAATTAAATAAGTAGAGTGACAATATACAGCCTTGCCATAGTCCTTTCCTGATTTGGAACCAGTCTTTTGTTCCATGCCCAGTTCAAACTGTTGTTTCAGGAGGCAGGTCAGGTGGTCTGGTATTCCCATCTCTTGAAGAATTTTCCACAGTTCTTGGTTTCGTGATCCACACAGTCAAAGGCTTTGGCCCATATTCAGTAAATCTTTAATCCAATTTTCTGTTAATGGGCGGGGCTGTGTTCCCTCCCTGTTGTTTGGCCTGAGGCCAAACTATGGTGGAAGTAATGAAGATAATGGCAACCTCCTTTCAAAGGTCCTGCTCATGCACTGCTGCACTCAGTGCCCCTGACCCTGCAGCAGGCCACAGCTGACCCACGCCTCCACTGGAGACTCTTGGACACTCACAGGCAGGTCTGGCTCAGTCTCTTGTGNTGTTTCCACTGTTTCCCCATCTATTTCCCATGAAGTGATGGGGCCAGATGTCATGATCTTCATTTTCTGAGTGTTGAGCTTTAAGCCAACTTTTTCACTCTCCTCTTTCACTTTCATCAAGAGGCTCTTTAGTTCCTCTTCACTTTCTGCCGTAAGGGTGCTGTCATCTGCATATCTGAGGTTATTGATATTTCTCCTGGCAATCTTGATTCCAGCTTTCCAGCTTGTGTTTCTTCCAGTCCAGCGTTTCTCATGATGTACTCTGCATATAAGTTAAATAAGCAGGGTGACAATATACAGCCTTGACAGACTCCTTTTCCTATTTGGAACCAGTCTGTTGTTCCACGTCCAGCTCTAACTGCTGCTTCTTGACCTGCATATATATCTGACGCTGTCACTACCGCGCCTCTTCTGAGACCTGTGTTCTTAGTTCTTGGTGTTGCGCCATCCATTCCGCAAAGCTGGACAGAGCAGAAAGACCAAGACCCCGAGATCAGACTTTCCCAAACACAGCGGCTGCTTTGGCAAAAGACAGGCAGTGCCGAGGAAGCCTGCTCCCCACGTTTATCCCCTCGGACTGTAGCCCACGAGGCCCCTCTATCCATGGGTTCTCCAGGCAAGGATACTGGAGTGGGCTGCCGTCTCCTTCTCCAGGGATCTTCCTGACCCAGGGATCACATCCATGTCTCGGGCACTGGGAAGAGGGTTCTTTACCACAAGCACCAGTTGGGAAGCCCGTTTCAACCACAGAAGCCAGTAAAGCCCTTCTTAGGCGGTGGACTCTTCCAGACAGGCAGTGGACGAGACCCGTGGCACTGGCTGCAGTTTGCTGGCTCCTTGCCCCCGAAGTACCGTCATTCCACAAAAGCAATCAGGTCCTTGGCCCTGACATGCTCTTGTCCCTCTTCCCAAACCTTTCCATTGCGCCTCTGAAAATGGTGTTCTCCATTTTTCCCAGGCGGCAGAGCCATGTGAACCATCTGAGGGATTGTTAAAACACAGCCTGTGTTTGTTAAAACACACCCAGCGTTTCTGACTCCGTCAGTCCAGGGTAGGGCCTGATCATTCCTATTTCTAACAAGTGCCCAGGTGATGCTGCTGGCCCAGGGACCATGCCTTGAGAATCCCTGCTCCCAGCTTCCCCAATATTACTGGCAAACTCTGCGACATCCTCAGTCTCTGCAGCAGAACATCCCTCTGCTCTCTGGACTCACCTGCACGTATTTCCCTTCTGTCCACTAGCTGGGGAGTCTGCCCTGGCATCTCTCCTCCCTTGCCCTCCCCGCCAGTGAAACATGGAGTCATGCTATTTGATGACCTGCACATGTTTTGACACGCCCACTTCTACCCACCTCCCACCTTACTCCCAGCTACCATCTTACTGCTTGTCAACAGTGTGCGCCAAACATTTTTCAGAATGAGTGCACGACGATCCTTTTAAGATGAGAATCTTCCTTGCTTCCAACCACCCTTCTGAAAGCTCTCCGAGGCCACAGGAGACTCAGCCGGGACGGGTCCCCACCTTACTCTGCTCAGGCTTCCTCCAGGCTGCCACGCCTGCTGTTCCCAGCTTGGGATTCTTTCCCTATGCAGTCAGCCTGCACTTCTCAGGCCGCAAGGGACAGCCCCGAGAAAGCCTTTTCTGACCCTCCGGACCAGGCCAAGTTTCCTTTAATGTGTACTTGTTTCTAACTCTCTGTCTTCACATTAAAAAAATACAAATAATCGACGTTTATTATACTAGGCATTTTTCCAAGCCCTTCATACATCTGTCTGTTTAATCCTCACAAAACCTCACAAGGTAGATGCTCTTAGAATTCCCCGCCTTCTCTCCTTTATTAACCACATGGAGGAGCGGGGTGCACAGAGTTTAACAGTTCACCCAGGTTCAAGCAGCTGGTAAGTGCAAGAGCCAGATGCACATTCAGGCCATCTCCAGCCCATAAACACCGCCTCTTGAGTGCAGGGAACTCCACTAGAGTCCAGCGTTCACATGACCAGGCCCCACACAGACACGGTCCGCAGAGTCGGGCATTTATCAGGTGAATGAGCTGCTGCAGGAACTGATCACACGTTAGCAGAATATTATCTATTATTCACAAATCTGCATTATTAAGGTTTATTTCAAAAAAGGGCTTTCTACCCTGCCATCGGTCTTAGCATAATCAGTTACAGACCTTATCTTTTAACAACTGTAGTACTATCATTATGTGCATCAAGTCCTTTAATTCCTTTCATACCCGACATTTTAATCTGCTTGCTAAACCATTTCACCTATGTGCATATGTATATAAATAACCGTAGAAGTCAGCATAAAGAGAACACTAAAATATTACCATAATCTAGTTATTAAATTTCTGTGGCAATTATTTTTAGAGAGGAATGCATATTCTTGTGCAGTATCCTTATATTCAAAGGGTACAGGGTACAGCAGTGATGGAGGGGTAAAATATTGTCTTAAATCACCACTTCATCCCATCTGTTGCAGTTTTATTATTTTAAGATGTGATACACATATCCCTTGGAGTCTAAATTCTAAGTAAAATCACACTATCCAAACTCAGGAAACATAAAAGACTCTTTAAGGTGGAGCTGTTTTCCTTTGCTATTCAAGCTCTTATCACTATTCACTATCCAGAACCTAGGGACCAAACATATTTCATAAATAACGAGGCAGTCTTCATTGCACAAACGCAGGAAGCAAACAGACTCACGTGGCAGCGAATACCTGGGCTCAATTTATTTTGAGATTTTAATTAAACAGGGCACGTGCTTTGGCTGTTTGTACGAGAGGCACGGGGCTGGGGGAAAAAAAAGCTGAGATTTTACGTCTCCTTGGGACAGAGATCATATTTCTAAATCTTTTCATCATCCCTGGACATAGCACCTCATAGATATCCCATAAAAATTGTGATGAGCTCTTAATGTGTTAATACAGCCAAGATAAAGTTCTCATTCCTGAAGTTTCGTTTACATGTACATTATAAATCTATTTTTGACTATTATGAAACTAGTATTTTAAAAATATAGCTGTCCCATATGTGTGACCCTGCCTCTGCCCAGTCTAAGACAATAAGCCACTATTTCCCAAGAATGACATTTATAGTTTACAGAACACACACAGACACACACACACGCGACCCTGCCTCCGCCCAGTCTAAGACAACAAGCCACTATGGCCCTTTTCTGTCACCTTCGTCTCCTTAATCTGGCCAGAGAGTCAGTCTTCTTCACAGAGGCATTTATGTCACAAGTGGACCAGTCACCCTGCAGAACCTCCTCCACGGGGCTGTGGGTGCCGTTTCTTTGTGGTCGGAGCCGTGTTCCGTGTCTGGGCAGCAGTACGTCAGAGGAGGCGTCACAGTGCCTCCTATGGGACAGCTGACGACACAGACACGAGGTCTGAGACTGGACGGTGACGCGGGTACCAGTCGATGCTCTGATGATTACAACGTACTGATTATAGAACGTATACCTTGGTTTTTAGGAAACATATGTCAACTTATTTAGAGGTACAAAGGCACGACATCCATAACTAGACTTCAAACAGACCAGCCGAAAAAAACAAAGCGAAACAAAACAAGCTTATCTGTTTGTAGACAGAGGGAAAGAATAATTAAGTAAATGTGATAAAGTTTCAACATCTGGGGGATGTGACCCAAGGGTACATAAAAATTATTTTTCCTATTCTTGCAACTTCCCATAACCCTGAAATTATTTCAAAATAAAAAGGCAAAAAAAAAGGGAAAAATAAAAGAAATAAAATGACCAATGTCCTACAAGTAATCCCAGGAATCCAAATAACCAAAGCCTCTTAACGAATTACAGTTGATTTATAATACTGTGTTATTTTCAGGTATATAGCACAGAGATTCAGATATTCTTCAGAGTCCATTCCATTCCAGGTTATTATACTGAATACAATTCCCATTGTTTTTGTTCAGTTGCTGAGCCAGGTCCAACTTTTTGTAACCCCGTGGACTGCCGCATGCCAGGCCCCCGTCCTTCGCGACTACTACACTCTACAGGGTTGCGAAGAGTCAGACACGACTGAGCAACTAACACGTTCACACTTTTCACTTTTTCATATAGATAAATACAAACTCGCATATTTATATTACTTATTAACTTATTAAAATGTGATAATGACTTGTGATTCAAAGATAAATAAGTGTGAATGCCAACAGCAAAGATATAATGATATTTTTATTAACATAGAACATATGGAAAACCAAAGTAACAGTAAATCTGAGCTTTACATACCCTTTCAATGCAAAGTTATTCAAAGTGGAAAGCATCTACAAAGATAAACCAGAAAGAGACTTTTAAAAGACAGGATTAAAATAAATAATCTTGCTGGGAGTCTGCTAAATCATATACTCAAAAAAACCAAAAAACCAACAAAATAAAGAAAAACATATCCATGTGAATATAACCTGCATATTCTTAGCAAATATTATCCTGTACAAAGTAAGTAATGCTCAATCAGTTTTACGTGAACAATTTCTCCAAAAATGAATTCAAAGAGTGCAAGGAAATCATTCCCACGTGGAATATTTTACAGAACCCTCTAGAGCGTCTGCAGCTGATGACAACTGGCAATACTAAAAGAAAACCTGAGAAGTGGGAGGAAAGCAATCTAAATGGCTTCACCAACCTCACAGGAGAAAAACGCTGTGCTTAGGATGGTTTTGAAATAAATTTAAGTTTTAGAAAAATACAGTTTAATGGGTCACCTAACATTGCAAATGTGTAAGGGTCCACACCTGTGGACCTCAGTTGGTAAATCATCTGCCTGCAGGGCAGGAGACCCGGGTTCGATCCCTGGGTCGGGAAGATCCCCTGGAGAAGGAAATGGCAACCTACTCCAGTATTCTGGCCTGGAGAATTCCATGGACAGNCACCTGTGGACCTCAGTTGGTAAATCATCTGCCTGCAGGGCAGGAGACCCGGGTTCGATCCCTGGGTCGGGAAGATCCCCTGGAGAAGGAAATGGCAACCTACTCCAGTATTCTGGCCTGGAGAATTCCATGGACAGAGGAGCCTGGTGGGCTACAGTCCACGGGGTCACAGAGTCGGACATGGCTGAGCAGCTCACACTTTCACTACTTTCACAAATAGATGACTGTTAGATTATTCAGACACCCATTCAGCCACAGCCAAAAACCCAGCAGGCTTTGATAAACTGTTATGACAGATACACAGTATTTGGAATGATTCAAGACAGGATAATTTCTGAGGCATGACACACACTCCACGATGCTTTTGATAAACTGCTCACCTTTGCCAGCTTTCCGACTGTACCTAAAGGGATGGTAGGGTGTCTATACGCCTAATGCTGAAAGCAGCAAGACACCTCCACATACCCCATGCTGGCCTATCAGAATTAGAGATAGGTGACCTTTGTGCTTCCCTGTCTTATTATTCAGCTCCCTCTCATTGTACGGTGACCCCCTGACACCTACACAACTCCCAGAGTCTGCAAAATCTCTCAGTGCCTAAGCAAGTCACCCCCACCGGCTTGACAACTACTTTTTCATGATAAGAGGTTTTTAGTTCTCAGCTAGTTGACTCTGGCATGGCAGTTTTAAAACACATTTTAATTAAAATGATTCCCATAAGACTGAAAACATTTATATAGGAACCAAGGTACTATGTAAAGAATTACAGAGAAAAATCAGGGTGCCAGTAGATGGCAAATTAAGCAAAACGCTTCGGCTTTCAGAAGCATGTATTTCTGCCCACCTATGAAAAAGGAACAGTGGTTAAATAAGTCTTACTAAAAGATCTTTATTTTCTTCTCTTAATAGTCAACAGGACTGAAAGAATTCTAAGAATGTGGTATACCAAGATTTGCAAGAAATTTGCTAAGCTATCCTATGATATTCAAGATAGAGAAGTAGGTGGATGTTTAGTTAATTGAAGGACCAAACTCAAACAGTACTAATTAACAGTCTGAGATCAGGTTGCAACTTGTAACGCGTGACATGCTTCAACCCTTGTCCAGTCCCTTTTAACACTTATCAGGTAATTTTCATGAAAGAACAAAAAAGAAGAAATTTACACGTGCCACAGAGCTAGGAAGGGCAATGAACATCAGAATTCATCTTTTAAAAGAAGTTTGTAAAGAAACGAAAAACACAATAAAACATAATGAATTCTTTCAGTACTTTTCAGGGTCTCAGTCTATTTCAGATCCTGTGCCAAGAATTTGGTTTATAAAAATTGTAAAAATTTGGCAGATCTGACTCACAGATTATCTTTTCTTAAAAAAATTTTTTATACAGTTTTTAAAGGCTACTTTCCATTTACAGTTATTTCAGAACATAGGCCATCTTCCCCTTTCATACAATATATCCTTGAGAATACCTTACACCTGGGGAGGTTACACCCACCACTCCCCAGCCCCATACTGCCCTCGCGCCTTCCCACTGGTGACCACTGGCTTGTTCTCTGTACCTGTGAGTTTGTTTCTTCTTCATTCACTCATTTGTGGTATCGTTCAGATTCCACATATCAATGATATCATATAGAGCATATCTTTCTCTGACTTATTTCACTTAGCATAAAACCCTCCAAGTCCACCCATGTGGCTCCAAGTGGCAAAATGTTGTTCCTGGGGCTGAGCAGTATCCCCTCGTGTGCGTACATACACCTTGCCTTCTTCATCCATTCATCTGTGAATGGACATTTAGGTTGCTTCCACGTCTTGCCTACTGGAAATACCACTGATAGTGGGGTGCATGTATCTCTTCAGATTAGTGGCGTGGGTTTGTTTTTTACATATATGTGCATAGGAGCGGAACTGCTGTGTCACACGGCAGCTCTATTAGTTTCTCGAGGCGCTTCCACCGCTCTCCATGGTGGCTGCGTCCACTCACATCCCCACAACAGGGTAAGAGGGCTGCCTTTTCTCCACTTTCTTGCCAACACTTGCTATGTGTCCTTTTTGATGATAGCCATCTGACAGGTGATGCTGAGCATCCTTTTAATATGATCTCAGGCTCATTCTACCCTTTCCCTTCCTATACCTGGAATCAGCTTCTGCTCCAGGGAACTCTGCTGTCTTTCAGTGGGGAAAGGTAACAGCAAGATCTGGGCACAGGTATACTCACTGCTCTGGGAACGGCCTTTTTATGTGGATGAGACAGGAGCTGAAATACCACGAGCTCATATGGATGGTAACCATTCACAATGGACACTGTAGGACTTTTCCCTAACTTCTTTCATTTTATAACTTTTATTTCACTTGTAACTTTCTGTTACGCTGAATATTTTGAGTTCCAATAACATGCTTATCTGTTTTTAAACATGGACATTAAAAATTTTTTAAGTTGCAATACTACTATTATTAGTAACAATGAAATTACCGAACACAGTTTAAGATTTCTGTGCAGTTTCATGTCCTTAAAATGTAACTCACTAAAGATTTCACTTTTTCATATACCAAATTTCCACATGTTCTTAGTATACGCTAAGATTTTATATCCTGTTCTATTCTGATCCAGTCTTCTGTCCAGGGATAACTGAATCTTAATAGGTATGTGATAAATCAAGTGAATCTCTAACTGAATGTGGGGAACGACAGACACAGTTTCTGATAGAAAAGCCTCGAATGCTTCTTCTCTTTCTTTCAGTTGTTCATTCATTTTCCAGTACACACTCTGGCAAAGGGACACACCTAAACCTTTCAAGTTTCGGTTTAAAGTTGCAAAGGAAAAATGATCTTAAAGTTTTGGGAAGACTTGAAACTGAAAAGTATGAATTAGGCATCCAATTCAATCAAAAACAGTACTTTATATACACGAAAATTTCACTTCTGTAAACTGTAAAAATTCGTGTACTGTTTTCAATTTTTTTAAATAAATCAAAGTTCAGATAGGAACTACTTAGGTTTTCCAAAGGAGAGAAATTTGCTTTTGTTTATCCTGGAGCAGAGTTTAAAATACAAAGAGCTTTCAAAGTAAGCTGAATGCAAAGCATACCATCAACAAACTTGGAGAGAAATTCAGCAAGTATCCCTTGAATAGCTTTCCTGAAAGAAGTGATTTATTTGAGAGAATTAATAAAGATAGCTTTGTTTAGTGTTACAAAACGNCATGCGAAGAGTTGACTCATTGGAAAAGACTCTGATGCTGGGAGGGATTGGGGGCAGGAGGAGAAGGGGACAACCGAGGATGAGATGGCTGGATGGCATCACAGAGTCGATGAACGCGAGTTTGAGTGAACTCCGGGAGATGGTGATGAACAAGGAGGCCTGGCGTGCTGCAGTTCATGGGGTCGCAAAGAGTCGGACACGACTGAGCGACTGAACTGATCTGAACCGAACTGAACTGAAGAGTATCCCTGCTTTCATAATGAAATGATATGATGTCCAGAAAATAGACAGAAGCAAGATAAATACATAAATTTTAGGGTCTATTAATCTTTAAAATTTATCTTAAGAATAACAAGCTGTCAGATAATGAAAAGTGAAAGTGTTAGTCACTCAATAGGGTCCGACTCTGTGACCCCATGGACTGTATCATGCCAGGCTCCTCTATCCATGAAATTATCCAGGCAAGAATACTGGAGTGGGTTGCCATTCCATTCTGCAGGGGATCTTCCTGACCCAGGGATTGAAGCTAGGTCTCCCGCATTGTAGGCAGATTCTTACTGCTGCGCCACTAGCAGCTTGTGTCAGAGAGTATTGCAAAGCAAAGAACTGGTATTTGTCTTATTATCTAAAACCTATTACAGTAATGGCTCTATAAACTTAATTGATATCAAAAAAGATGAATATATTGAAATATGTTTAGAGGTTGTTAAAATCATGTGGGGAAAACATGGTAAAGCTTGAACTAGTATCAGTGGGAATATATGGACATCTACAGATAAAAGGGCTTCCCTGGTGGCTCAGAGGTTAAAGCATCTGCCTCCAATGTGGGAGACCCGAGTTTGATCCCTGGGTTGGGAAGATCCCCTGGAGAAGGAATTGGTAACCCACTCCAGTATTCTTGCCTGGAGAATCCCATGGACAGAGAATCCTGGTAGGCTACAGTGCATGGGGTCGCAAAGAGTTGGACATGACTGAACGACTTCATTCACTCACTCACTCACTCACTCACAGATAAAAGGAAAGAATTGAAAGAGATTGGTTATTTACTGGTTGTAAAAGTGGTATAAGGATCTCTGGATAAAATACAGCCATTTTCCCAGATATCTGATTTCTTCATAAGGACTTGGCTGGTTAAAAACAAATTTAGTTTAGACTGGGTCTCAACTAACTTCAAGACACTGAAAGAAGTTATGAAGGAATCAGAATCGGAAAAATTGGAATCAGAAAAACAATTGGAATTAGCATTGATATTTTTCAACTGGAGAATTATAGACAGAAATTAAAGATATGGGATAATTAGGATGGGAAGATCCCTTGGAGGAGCAAATCACAAGCCACTCCAGTATTCTTGCAAGGAGAGTTACATGGAGAGAAGAACATGGTGGGCTACAGTCCATAGAGTCGCACAGAGTCAGACATGATTAAAGCGACATAGAATGCACACATAGTTAGAACTATCTAGATAAAGAGACACTGAGGTTAAATTCAGAGCAACTACAAATTTTCAAGATCCTAGTTAAGGAGGATGCCAATGAAAATTATTGTTAAAAGGTGCAGCAATTAGGAGATACACCAGGAATGTACATAAGCAGATAATACTGCCAGATATGAGACCCTTGGGCTCTTGCCTTCTCTGCCCAACCCACTTTCCCTGACCTGGAGTAGGTCCGTATCAGTTAGTGCTCACCACATGATGTATTTATCATAGTTGTTATCACATGAGAGTTTATAGAATATTAGCTCATTCCTAGTGGCTTCTGCTTCTGCAACAGAAAAGTGATTCAGGGTAAAGTAAAAGAAAAAGCACTAGCTTCAGATAGAGAGTGTTTACAAGAAAGGTGCAAGCAAAGAAGTCAATTATTGATATCCTGTTGATTAAACATGGGAACTAAGATCACTGAGAAAGATTAAACTGATCAAAGGAGAAAGATCATTGAAATCATGAAAATAAAATTAAGTGAGCCAAAAACTGGATGCAACTAAAGAAGTCTTTCAGGGCATTATAAACAGAAAATAACAAATTTGAGAGTAGGTTTTGTTCCTTTGTGGACAATGACCAGGTGAAAAAGTAGTTCTTGATTTTACTGTATCATTTTGAAACATAGAATGGCCTCTTCAAATGATGTGAGGACATCCTCTATCTGCATATTTTTATGCTATAAGTTATCTGCAATGATAAATAATAATTGTCCAAATTTTATCAGATGACAGTGAGAGTAATAAACAAGCAAAATAATCAGAGACTATTTTAGAAACCAACATACAGTGCTGAGAGTTCAGTTCACAAGTTTATACTAGTAACTTGTATATCATAAGTCAAGTAAAATATTAGAAAAACTTTGGCCTTTCAGGACTTTGTGAAAGAGAATGAAGTGCCAAAATCTGAAGATAGAGCCATTCTGCCTGTGATGCAACTGTCTATACTTCCCATGTTTCTTATGTACAAACTTTGTCTGCAACAAGTGGATAAGCCCATGGAAAGCATCCTAACCACATTATGCAACCACAGTTCTTATAACCAATACCTTTCATCAGTAGAAGACAGTGAGAAAATAAGGAGAGTAGCATCAGGGGCCCTTAGGATTTCTTTAATATGATGCCAAATAGGATGTGAACAAAATGAAAGTTAGCATGCTTAGGAGAATTTCAAAACCATGGGAAGATTTGAGGGAAATCAACTGTGTTGACTATAGTTTTCAAGTAAGTAAGATAAAAATCTTCAAGCATGTTTTTTTGAATGTTCAAAAATTTATGTAACATTTCAAGTTTAAATTACAAATACTAGCTTTCTGTCAACAGATACTGGAGAACATATGGCTTACACAGCTGGAAATGTGGTTCAGCATAACAGAGACCAAACGAGGAAATGTCCAAATTATTTTACATGTTATATGATAATTCCAAAAATTTCAAGAATTTTAAATTTTGTAAAGTTGAAGAAGAATATTTAATAAGACTAAACATTTCCCACATCCANACTTGATAATCTGCAGTACATGTGGGAGCTGTGCCATTAGTATACTTGGACTCTGAAACTAAACACATCTTTAATTAAAAGGAACAACATTTAAAAACAGAAAAAAGAAAAATCTGCAATTTGTGCATATTGTATAGGAAGACAAATACGTTATATGCTGAATTTCCATGAGCCCCACCTTGGTCCTCTGCTAGTTGGAAGACTGCCTGCTTTCTTGAAATGCAATGTGAAGTATCTTGGTGGGAGGAGCTTTGGACATGCTCCAGAAAGTGCACTGGCCCTGGCACCATAGGAGCCCTGGTTGCAGCTCTGGCTCTCTCTTCTTCAGCTCTCAAAGCCTCTTCATACCAGAACAAGAAGGCAATGGATTTGGTATCATTGACATTAGCCCCAAACTCCCACATTCTTTTATATAGCTATATCTATCACGGAAGCATCCATTATTAGTTTACAAAATTGTACTCATTTTTAATAGCTTCGTAGTACTCCACTCTGTGGATATATCATGTTGCCTCCATTAACATGTGCATGGACATTTACGTATTTTCATATGGCTGTGGATGTCTCTTCACAGTTAATTTCTGGAAACACTGAATTACTGGCTCAAATGTAAAAGCACATTTAATTTTCTAACATTACCAAATTGTATTTATGCTCTAATCTCATTCTTTGACATGTAGCTCTCAAAGAATGAGATCAGTATATTCTCTAACACCATATACAAAAGGAAATGGAAAATGGATTAAAGACCTAGCTCTAAGAGTGGAAATCGTAAACTCTTAGAAGATAATATGAGCAGAACACTCTTTGACATAAATCATAACAATATTATTTTTGGATCTGTGTAAAACTAGGGAAATAAAAGCAAAAATAAATAAATGGGTTGTAACTAAAATTAAAAGCTTTTGCACAGCAAAGGAAACCATCAACAAAATGGAAAGCCAACCTACTATATGGGAGAAAATATTTGCCAATGATATCACCAATAAGGGGTTAATATCCAAAATATATTAATAGTTTATATAACAGTTAAAAAAAAAACAATCAAGAAAAAGATGGGCTGCTGCTGCTGCTAAGTCGCTTCACTCGTGTCTAACTCTGTGTGACCCCATAGACTGCAGCGCACCAGGCTCCCCCATCCCTGGGATTCTACAGTCAAGAACTGGAGTGGGTTGCCATTTCCTTCTCCAATGCATGAAAGTGAAAAGTGAAAGTGTCGTCGCTCAGTCCTGTCTGGCTCTTAGCGACCCCATGGACTGCAGCCCACCAGGCTCCTCCGTCCATGGGCAGAAGACTTAAATACACATTTTTCCAAAGAAGACATACAAATGGCCGAGAGGCACATGAAAAGATGTTCAACATTATTAATCATCATATGAATGCAAATTAAAACCACAATGAGGTATTATCAGAAGACTTATCATCCCAAAGGAACAGAAGTGACAAACGCTGGTGAGCATGTGGACAAGATATGCACACAGTTGGTGGGACTGTCAGTTGGTGCAGCCACTATGGACAACAGTAAGGAGGGTCCTCAAAATCTAAAAACAGAACTACAAAATGACCCAGCAATCCCACTCCTGGGTGTTTATCTGTAAAAATAAATAACTCAGTAATCTGAATGGTCCCCATCAGGTACTCGATGCTTGTCTGAGTCTAAGGGCTTCCACTGATCATGTCCCCTTCCACTCCAGCCTCATCTACTCTCTGCCAGTGAGTCCTCCCCAATCCAACCTCCCTGCTTATTAAGAAGGCACCTGTGTCTGGCAGAGCCACTATGAGATGAAGAGATAGTCCTTCCCAGCCACCAGATAATCAGGAGGTTTAGCCAGACGTCTGAGCACACACTGAGACAGTGAGGAGTCAGACAAAAAGCACAGACTGTGGCGCTGAAATGGATTAATAAGGAACTTAGTGATGTGGCCAGTGACCCTGCAGCACAATATTCTGCAGGTCCAGTTGGAGATGATACATTTCATTGGCAAACCACAATTAAGAAAAAGAACATCAGCCCATATCGAAGCAGTGTATTCTCTGACAATTCTTTAGCCTAAAGACTACCCATTAACACTACCTAAGGTTGCTTTTGCAACAGAATTTATTGCNTTGGAGATGATACATTTCATTGGCAAACCACAATTAAGAAAAAGAACATCAGCCCATATCGAAGCAGTGTATTCTCTGACAATTCTTTAGCCTAAAGACTACCCATTAACACTACCTAAGGTTGCTTTTGCAACAGAATTTATTGCCCAGACATGAACACTAATGGCGCCACTCGGTTCGCTACTCTAAGATCACTGTGGTCTCTTGCTTTCATGATTTCTAGAGTTCTGGTGTCCATTTGTTCCCTGCNATCTGTATGTCTTCTTTGGAGAAATGTCTATTGAGTTCTTTGGCCCATTTTTTGATTGGGTCGTTTATTTTTCTGGGGTTGAGCTGTATAAGTTGCTTGTATATTTTTGAGATTAGTTGTTTGTCAGTTGCTTCATTTGCTATTGTTTTCTCCCATTCAGAAGGCTGTTGACTCCAGTAAAAGTTACTAATATTTTTGCAGTGATTTTTATTGTTTTTGGTTTCTGTGGTTATAGAAAGGCTTCTGAGAAGCCTCTTTATCCTGCTATGTGATCTGAGCCCTCAAGACCCCTTCCTCCGTCATGAATGACGGGGGCAACAGTCACTGTGATGCAAGCACCCTACAGCTGAGTGTCAGTGGTACTTACTTACAGGAAGCACAAAACAGACTACATATCCATTTCATCCTGTTTTAATGACTGAAAATTTCAAAACAAAACATAACTGAAGAAATTATAACTTGAGTTTTTTTCAGATCATCTGGATTGGACTTTGAACAACAGGGATATGTTTCAAACAAGAAGACAAGAAATGAATGACAAGCACTCAGTAGCCTACGCTGGCGTATTTCGTGCTGATTAAAAGCTGGAGACTGTTTGCTCTTTGTTGCTGTGCTGTTCTGAAGTCTCCAGGAGCAGCCCTTCTCGTGTTTTTCTTGAATGAGAGTGCAGTCAGCCACACACTCTGGAGAGAGTCAACTGGCTGTGCGATTAAGCCAGGAGACCTGCTATTGAGACACTAACAGTCCAGATTAGCTGTCTCTTCTGCTTAAAATTTAGCTAACTTGTCAAATTTCTCAATGGTTTTCTATAAAGATCTTTACATTTATGATGCAATCAGGACTTTTATTGGGTGCGAATTTGAGAGAAATAAGGCGCTGGTGCTTGAGTTCTAGCAAACAGGCACACAAATGAGTGCTAAGCCAAAATCTCCAAACCGGTTTTCTGGTTGTGTGAACGTTCCAGGCACTTATTTTCTCTGTGGTGCTTTGAATCAGTAGTCATTTCGTGGCTCTCAAATATATCTATTTCTCTAACGGTTTGCTGAATCCTTGGAGTTCAAAGACAAAAGAATTAGGCCATCAATTATGAACGGGGCAAAAATAATGGGGCAAGACTGAGTCTGGCTTTCAATGGTCTAGTNGCTTTGAATCAGTAGTCATTTCGTGGCTCTCAAATATATCTATTTCTCTAACGGTTTGCTGAATCCTTGGAGTTCAAAGACAAAAGAATTAGGCCATCAATTATGAACGGGGCAAAAATAATGGGGCAAGACTGAGTCTGGCTTTCAATGGTCTAGTCTATTTTCACCCTTCCTATTGGTTTATTTTCACCAATTCACAGAATGTTAGGCTTTATTGGGGGGGGGGGGGCGCGGGTGGCGAGGGGTTTGCTGTTTAGTTGCTAGTGAAAGTCGCTCAGTTGTGTCCGACTCTTCGCCACCCCACGGACTACAGCCTGCCAGGCTCCTCTGTCCATGGTATTCCCCAGGCCAGAATACTAGAGTGGGTAGCCTTTCCCTTCTCCAGGGGATCTTACCAGTACAGGGATCAAACTCAGGTCTCCTGTACTGCAGGCAGATTCTCTCCCATCTGAGCCATCCGGAAAGCCCAAAACTACCGGAGTGGGTAGCCTACCCCTTCTTCAGCGGATCTTCTGACCCAGGAACTGAACAGGGGCCTCCTGCATGGCAGGAGGATTCTTCACCAGCTGAGCTACCAGGGAAGTCTATGGAGTTGCTAAGTGTCCAGCTCTCTGCAACCCTGTGGACTGCTGCCCGCAGTCTTCTCTGCCCATGAGATTTCCCAGCCAGGAATACAGGAGTGGGTTGCCATTCCCTTCTCCAGGGATCGTCTTGATCCAGGGATCAAACCCACATCTCCTGCACTGGCAGGTGGATTCTCTACCACTGAGCCACTGGGGAAGCCATTTTCGGGAGGAAATGGGGTAAATTTCTGAAATAATATAAATAATATTATTTCTTGGATCAGTAGATTAATACAGACCATCATTTCTTGTGAATGTCAGCAGATGTCATATGCAAATATGAGTCCATCTTCAAAAACCTGAGATAGAGGAGGTTAAATTCAAATAGATGTCTTTACTACTGGGTGTCTTAGAAACATATTTGTTAATAATGGTCAAAGAAAGGGATATGGAAGAAAGCATTTGTTGGAAATTCACTTCACCATGGAATCCTTTTTATGGAGTATGTACTAACTTCTCAGAGATTAGCAAAACACTAAATTCTAAATTAAGTTGAAAAACCAACCATGCTATAAAACCCTAAGCTACGTATCTGAAATATAAATCACTGATTGAGACTATCTCAAATTTATAAACTTTGTATTTGAAGGATATACTAAAAATAGTCTGTACAGGTCAAACTGCAGGTCGGCTCACTGACAGAATATACCTAAACATCAAGAAAAAGTTTTATGTAAAGTTTACAAATGAAGTTTAAAATACAAAGCCAGCACTGTGTGTACGTATTTTATATAAGGCTTTGTGGAGAGCAGTGCATTTCTTTAAAATGCATTAGTTCACTTGTCTATGACTTATAATTTATGAAATTAACCAGGACTCACAAAAAGAATAACGCATCACAGAATACAGTGTGTGTCGGGGGGCGGGGCGGTGAGTGATGGTAAGTGAATTAAATACCTTAAGTAGGGGTAAAATAGAAAAATTTCATAAATTTAACAAATCTTTTTATTTTGAATGTATATGAAGCATTTTAATTTAAACCAGGAGTTTGTTTTTTTTTTTTCAAAACATTGGCTTAGAAGGTGAATTCTTTGAAATGAAATGAACATTTGATTTTATTTTAAACAAATGACCACATACATAGTAGTCACATATATTTGAAATAAAGCTTCTTCATGAAACACTAAATCTAGATTTTGTTTGTAGGCTCTTTTAAGTATTTTTATCTTTAGCACTGCTGTAATTTACATTTTATTTCATTAAAAGAAGGCAAGTCAGCTTTGCCTTAACTATCCTGTGGCAATACAGCAAATATTATCTTTTAAATATATATTTCTTTTCATTCATTTATTTATTTGGCTGTGCTGAGTCTTGATGCTTTTGAACTGTGGTGTTGGAGAAGACTCTTGAGACTCCCTCGGACTGCAAGGAGATCCAACCAGTCCATTCTGAAGGAGATCAACCCTGGGATTTCTTTGGAAGAAATGAAGCTGAAGCTGAAACTCCAGTACTTTGGCCACCTCATGTGAAGAGTTGACTCATTGGAAAAGACTCTGATGCTGGGAGGGATCGGGGGCAGGAGGAGAAGGGGACGACCGAGGATGAGATGGCTGGATGGTATCACCGACTCAATGGACTTGAGTTTGAGAGAACTCCGGGAGTTGGTGATAGACAGGGAGGCCTGGCGTGCTGCAATTCATGGGGTCGCAAAGAGTTGGACACGACTGAGCGACTGAACTGAACTGAACTCTGCTCAAAAGTCCGGTGACACAGGCAGTGTAAACTTCTCTGATGCCTCAATATATCTAACAGTTCACCATCCTCAGCCATCAGTCACTAACGTGAGAGGTTGGTTCATCCTTTTATGATACATGGTCTGCTCTTGAGCAAGACCATCTCGTTTTCTAAAATGAGAGAGCAATATGGTTTTTTACTTCTATAAGAACTGAGATTGTTTAGCTTTTATATTTTGGTTTTGAAATCATTAGTTTGCCAATATGTTTAAGTAACACAAGTGGCAGAGAAATAATCGTACAAAAGAAAAAAGAAAGGGGAAGAAAGGGAGAAAAGAAAACAGTTGCAATGAAGTAGTCCTTCTCATGTGTCACTTCCTGAGAAGTGAAACTAGATTCTGACTCTTTAAGGACCTACAGGAATAAAAGGCACAAACTTTCACCAATTCCTAAAGACGTTTAAAGGGTGACGTTGAAAGGGTGATGAGCAGGATTTATTCCAGGGATGCCAGGGTGGTTCAATATCTGCAAATCAATCAACGATTGACTTGAAGTTGAAGAATAAAAGTCACATAATCATCTCAATAGATGCAAGAAAAATCTTTGTACAAAATTTAAAATTCATTCATGATAAAAACTCTCCACAAAATGGGTATATAGGGAAATTCTTCAGTATAACAAAGACCATTGGTCCACAGCTAACATCATACTCACAGCTCAAGTGTGAAAAGCTGAGTCACGAACAAGACAAGAGTACCCATTTTGGCCACTTTTATTCAACACAGTATTGGAGTCCTAACCATAGCAATCAGGCAAGAGAAAGAAAGAAAGGGGATCCAAATTAGAAAGGAAGAAGTAAATCTGTTAATGTCTGCAGATGCCAGGATACTATGCACAGAAAATCCTCCAGACATCCCCCAAAACCGACTCATCAATGAATTCTGTAAGATACTAGGATACAAAACTAATCTACAGAAATCTGTCCCATATCTACACACTAACAACAAAGAATCAGCAAGAAAAATTAAGAAAACAATCTATTTATAATCATATCAAAGAGAATAAAATACCCAGAAATAAAATTATCTAAGGAGATAAAAAGACCTGTACTTGGAAAACTGTACGACACTGATGAAAGAAATCAAAGATAATACAGACAACAGTCTTTTCACTTTTCAATAGCGCGTTAATGGAGTGAAGTAATTTGTATTATTAATATTGCCATACTCCCCAAGGCAATCTGTAGATGCAATGCAATCCTTATCAAAATACCAATGGCATTTTTCACAAAACTAGAACAGACAATTCTAAAATTTGTATGGAAACACGGAAGACCCTGAATAGATAAAACAGTCCTAAGAAAGAATAAAGAAGCTGAAGGAATCACACCCCCTGACTTCAAACTGCACTGCAAAGCTAGAGCCGTCCACACAGTGCGGCACTGGCACAAAAGCAGAGGCAGAGACGGAAGGGGCAGGACAGAGCCCAGAAAGAAGCCCGCGCTCGCAGGGCGGCGAGCCCCCGAGAACGGCGGCCGGAGCGCACAGCGCTGGAGCAGCCTCTTCAGGACACGGCGCTGAGAACACCGGGCAGCGGCTCGCCAAGGGTCAAACTGAACTACGCCTTTACACCATGCCCAGAAGTGGATGTACAAAGGACTCAGGACATCAGTGTACGGCCCGAAACCGTAAAGTCCTAAAAGGAAACAAGGGCTATATGCAATCTGACATCAGTCCTATCAGTAGGATATCGTCAAGGAGGTGGAGAGAAGCAACCCCTCCTGCGCCGCTGGGGGGAATCTACACTGGGGCGATCTCTATGAAAAACAACGTGGAGTACTCAGAAAACTGAAAACAGAACTGCTGTAAGATCCAGAAATTCCACGCCTGGGCGTTTGTCAGAAGAAAACAAGAACAGTGATAAAAATATATATGTGCCCTATGCACACCACAGCAATGTTTACAAAAGCCAAGATATGGACGCACCTAAATGCCCAGCAACAAAATCACAGATAAAGATGTGGCAAACACGCACGGTGGAATATTACTTTTTTTTGGTTGTTTTTTACTCAGTCAATCACAAAAAAGAATGCAATCTTGCCGTTTATGGCAACACAGACAGACCTGGTGGATATTATGCTAAGCTAATCAGTCAGACTGAGAAAGCCAGACACTGCATGGCTTCACGTCCATGTAGAATCTAAAAAGCAAATAAACATAGCAGAACAGAAACAGTTACAGAGAGAGGGAACAAACAGGAGGCTGCCAGAGGGGACTGTAGTGGGGGAGGAGAGAAAGAGATGAAGGAAATCAGGAGGTGCGAACTTTCAGTTACATAATAAATGAGTCACGGGTATGAAATGTACAGTGTGGGGAATACAGTCAGCAACTGTAACATCTTTGTTTGGTGACTTACTGTAACTAGAATTATCATAGTGATCCTTTTGAAACTCACAGAAATACTGCATTACTACGTGTGTACCAGGAATTAACTTAATATTGAAGGTCAATTATACTTTAAAAACAGACAAACAAATTCATAGAAAAAGAGATTAGATTTGGGACTTCCACATGTGGGAGTGGAAGGTGGTCAAAAGGCACCCGACTTTCAGCCGTGAGACAAGTCCTAGGGGTGTGCCGCACAGGACGGTGCCCACAGGAGCGCAGCGGGATGCCACACGGGAAAGCTGCAGAGAGCGAGCCTTAGGAGCGTTCTCACCGCAAGGGGAAAACCTGCTTGTCTACCTTTAATTTATAGCAAGTCTCATATCTACACGAGATGATGGATGTTCACTAAAATCATTGTGCTCATCATTTCCAGATACATGGGATAAGAGAAACTGTCACATACGGGTTATGAGGAATCATTGTCTTATGCAGGAGTTAACTTGAATTTTATGCTATATGAAACAGCCTATTGGTGGCCTATCAAACATATACCATACATTGCTTTAATTATTAAAGGAAAAGGCAACATTCACCAGAAGAAAAGAACGTCTATGTTAAAGATAAAGAATAAATGACTCTTTACCTGGAATGCCAACGTTGGTCCTCCTTTGATGATTTAAGACTCCCTTCCCAGCTGCTGAGCCATACTGACTTACCGAGTACATACTGACTTAGTTTGGAAATCCTCAAGGAATGTCTCCCTGTCGTGTTGATGTTCTTTGTTCTGACAAGACAGAAAACTGATGAGAACTCTTCTTCTCCACAGTCATTCAGGAGGTGCTGTTCCAGGCTAGAGTCCTCAGTTTGGCTCAAATGAAATTCTTTTCTATTCCTATTATAAACTGCTTACTGATCATTATCATTGCCGTATGTAAGTCAA
The DNA here is from genome assembly GCA_006410875.1 of Neotragus pygmaeus. Classification (NCBI taxonomy): domain Eukaryota; kingdom Metazoa; phylum Chordata; class Mammalia; order Artiodactyla; family Bovidae; genus Neotragus; species Neotragus pygmaeus. Next base: position 1,794,563 of record SJYV01030329.1, on the reverse strand, counting down.
CCTTAAACTTATTGAGTGCTGAATGTCAATTATGTTTCAATGAAGCTGAAGGAAAAAAAAAAAAAAGACTGGAAGCAATGATCTTTGGTTCACCTCCACTAGTTATAACTGGACAGGTCTTCTGTACATTGTAGAATCGAAATGTGCCAGTCTAACCATGCGCATGTACAATTCCTAACTATGACCAAACCTAGACATCATATTAGAAAACAAACCTAGACAGCATATTAAAAGGCAGAGATATAACTTTGCCAACCAAAGTCCGTATAGTGAAAGCTATGCAGTCAAGTATGGATGTGAGAGGTGGACCATAAAGAAAGAAGAAAGCTGAGCGCCAAAGAATTGATGCTTTTGAACTGTGATGTTGGAGAAGACTCTTGAGTGTCCCTTGGACTGCAAGGAGATCCAACCAGTCCATCCTAAAGGAAATCAATCCTGAATATTCATTGGAAGAACTGATGGTAAAGCTGAAGCTCCAATATGCTGACCACCTGCTGTGAAGTGCTGACTCACTGGAAAAGACCCGATGCTGGGAAAGATTGAAGGCAGGAGGAGAAGGGACAACAGAGGATGAGATGGCTGGATGGCATCACCAACTCGATGGACATGAGTATGAGCAAGCTCTGGAAGTTGGCGATGGACAGGGAGGCCTGGTGTGCTGCAGTCCATGGGGTCATAGAGAGTTGCACACGACTGAGCGACCCAACAACTATGCTCTTATTAAAACTCAGCAAAATCTAAAGTGTGAGTTAGCAATTCTGAAACAACTATGTACATCGAAGCTTGGGCAAATAAACATATTGTGGATATTAAGAAACAAGTTTCTTTTGTCAGAGAAAGAAGCTCCAAATAATTCTTTATTTATAGGGGAAGCTATGATCAACCTTGTAATGTTGAACTGAAACTGGAGAAGCCAATAGTTTTAGATTGGACACTGATATAAAAATGGGATATGTATGTGTATACATTATATCTCCCCTAGCTCTGTTCATGAGAGGGCCTGGAAGCAGTGATATCCTGTCACCAGTGAACACCATCTAGTGCTCAGGTCCTGGGTTCTAAGCACTAAAACAGTGAACAAAGGCATCAGGGCTCCTTGGAGAAATGGCAACTTCAGGACTGGCAGGGGGGATGGAGAAAGTATGGGATAAGCCAGGAAGGACTTGAGTGCCAGAAAGTAAGAAAATATTCAAAAAATGACGGAGGCGTATCACAGGACAGAGGAGTTGACTTTAGTGAGCTCTCAGTGGCCAAACCGGGAACAATTTAAGCAATGACTTTTAATCCATGGAGTAGAAATAGATACCCAGCTACAACTAAACATGGAAGGGAGAAAAGAAAACTCCTCCTCGCCACAGAACTCCGATGAAACATGTAGAAGAAATGGTGGAAATAGGAAATCACCCCTGAGAAACAAAACAGCAGGGAAGAACCTGCTGTTAGTGAAGACTAGGATCGTAAACGTGATATGTACAGTCAGAAGGCAAGGTTCCAATCACAAAGGGAAACAGCGGAGGGAGGGACGCCGCCTCCAGCACGTGGCAAAGCACTCACCGGAGCGGGGCACGAGGAACCCTGTGTCCCGGGTCTGCCGTGCTGCGGGGGACCATCGCCGCCTTCGGGCGGCCACGGTACACGGTGACCGACAGCACTCTCCAGAAGGGTCAGGTCACCCAAGGCCACAAGAGCCAGGCAGATTAAAGGGAGCGCGGGCGGCTCGGTGCGTCAGAGCCACGGGGTCCTGGATTAGGGCCTGGACCGGAAGGGCATGACCAGGACGGTTAACAGAATGAGAATACAGGTCTGTAGACTGCGTAACAGAGTAATATCAGTGCTATTTTTTTTTCTGATTTTGATACTTGCATTGTGGTTATATATAAGACATTAACATTTGATGACGCTGAGATAAGGGCACATGAGAATTCTTTGTGAAGAAACTTTACTTTCGCAACTTTTTAAAAAACCTACTTCAAAATTTAAAAATTAAATAAAAACTTTAAAAGACACACAGAGCCCCCAATTTAAATGTTTTCTTCCATTTAATAGGGGAGAAAAGATGATACAGTTGAGGCTGGTTCTGTTAAATTTGGCTCATTCTACTCTCTGGAAAACGCCGGACAGAGGAGCCTGACGGGCCACAATCCAGGCTGTCACAAAGGATCGGATGCGACTGAGCTCGAACGCGCACACACACATTTCAGACTGAATCATGGAACACTGCTGGTGACAGGCTCTCTCTGCTCTTGACACGCACCTGCTTGTTCTTGGCCCTGCCCTGACTGTTTACCCGACTGGAGGGTTATTTCAGTCTGCCCAAGCTCTTCTTCAATATTATCTTGGAAATAGGTATACTTTTATTATGTTATCACCATGTATCTTTAAACTACATTAAGAAAATATTGTAACTGTGCTTTCTGAAATTATTTTCAACTTGAGTTAAAATAATCAAAGAGGTCAGCATGATTGATTTTGTGTCTGTTTTAGTCATTCTTAATTATTCGGGATAATTAGGTATACGGCGATATTTACAGAAAAGGAGTTGGGACAAAAAGAAGGGAGGCATTCAAAATCTTTCAATGTTTGGATAATACTGTGAGCTTGAGTCATTTGCCATTTCACGTGTGCATAAGCTGAGGTCCACAAGCTTAGCCGTTTTGCACAGGGCTGCACAGTTAACACACAGGAGACTACACGTGAACCTAGTCCTGCTGGGCCCCCAGCTGCTGCACAGAGCTGCCATGAATAAGGAACCGTGCTGAATTTCTCAAGAGCCGTTCCTCTTAAAAAGATTTTGTCTATTTAGTAATCAGGTTTTCAGAGTTCAAAACTGTCAACATTTACTTACATTGAGTTGTTAGCTAAAATATAGAGTATAAGCTGGTTTTCGACAAGTGAGCAAAAATAATCTGCATCTACTATGTAACCGTAATCTATTTTTCTTGGAAGGTAACTACAAACACCTGTCATGCTCTTCAAAAACAAATAGGAAATCTTAATAGCTGATGATCATAAAAATAATTACAGGTTGTCATCATTAAGTGCATAATCACATCTAATCCTCCTTAAAATAAATCCTCCTTAAAATAAACTAAAATATATGTTTCAAAATGTTAGGGAAAAAACGACCCATGGAAAATACTGTTTTTCTGAGGAATGATCCTAGATGGGTGCATGGTGAGAATATTCAAGAAAAAACAACACAAAATCTCGAGTCCTGAAAACCCTTGCTGGCCTGCATTGGAAATTATTTTTCTCCGTTAGCCTGTGATCAGTCAAAGCAGGGAGCAGCAGATGCTGGGGCCCTGGACGCGCGGCCCTGTGAGCACCTGGGAGCCGGGCTGGGGAGGAGCACGCCCAGGTCCACAGCCCTTCGCGCGGCCCGACCCCGCGTGCAGCCCGGACCCCGGGCTCCTCGCTCATCGCCTCCACTTCTGCTCCTCTCACTGCGGCCGCACCCCCAGGAACACCCAGGGAGACCCCACTTAGCTTCTCTCGAAACCCCTCTGACTGGACAAATGAAGAGGTCAATGTATCTTCATCACGAAATGATGAGTGCTTCTTCTGAAATACAGACCCTGACCCCAGGAATAGCACGCGCACAGCATCAGAGCCTGGCATGGCATATGTGGATCTAAGTCTTGCCAACAACCCAAGGTTCCACTTCTCCAACAGGTGGTAACACTGAATATTGGTGGTCGGAACACACGCATACTAGGAAACCACAGATTATCTTATTGGTCGTGATGTTAATTGTAGAAATAATGGTGAACGTCTATATAGCACTTCCTGGGTGACAGACACTATTTTAAGTGATTCATATGTATAAACTCATTTACTCTTTATAATTTTAGGTAAAAACCCTATACCCATTTTCTGGATATGGAAACTGAGGTATGATTAGTCAGAGCTATGCTGTTGAGATTCTAATACACAGCAGTGTAGGTCTTATTTTACTTAGGAACCCTGACCGTTTACTTGAAAACATTTTTCTACCTGTGCCCTTTACCGTCCATGTAAAAGACCACAAGCTAAGCATTTAGGCACACTTAAGTCTAGGGATGGGGCTTCCCTGGGGGCTCAGGGGTAAAGAATCCGCCTGCCAATGCAGGAAGTGCAGGTTCAATCCCTGTGTGGGGAAGATGCCCTGGAGGAGGAAATGGCAACCCACTCCAGTATTCTTGCCCGGGATCTACAATGGATATAGGAGCCTGGTGGGCTATAGTCCATGGGGTCACAAAAAATTTGGACACGACTTAGCAAGAAAACAACAACAAAAGTTGAGGTGTAAGCCTACATTTTATCAGCATCTAAATCAGCTGACAGCCAAAAACAGAAATGAAAGGCAGCGTCATAAACCTACCCCCCCCCACCACCACTACACGCACTTGCCTGCGCTACGTTCTACACCAAGATCTCTGGGGCTTCCCTGGTGGGCCACCGGATAAAAATCCACCTGCCCACGCAGGGGACCTGTGCTCAGTCCCTAGTCCAGAAGATCCCACGCGCCCGTGCCCCCCAGCTACGGACACGCGTGCGCCCAGAGCCCGCTCCTCCCGAGCGGGGCCACTGCGGCGGGAAGCCTGCGCCTCCCAACGGGAGGGAGCACGCGGCGGCGACGGCCCCACGCGGCCCAGGTGGGCGATGAACCCTGGGTGGACAAGCAAGATGTGAGGCTAGAAGAATAAATAAAAAAATCATGACTTTCCCCCTTGCCTTCCATCCCTTTCTTCTTTCCTAAAAATGTCTCAATAATTTCAGTAGTATAATCATTGATCAAACTATTTATTTGGAAACACATCTGGCCACATTTCCTCCTTACAAAAAGTAAACAACATTCCGCTGTGTATCACTTGATCCTAATTCTCAAAAAGAAGCAATGAGATGATGTAAAAGTATGAGAGAAAAAAAAACCCACAGATTAAAGACTAAAAAATTATGTCCCATAAAACAGATCTAATGACTGACAGTAGCTAAGTGAAAAGGGGGAAGCATTTGTTGACTTCCTGCCTAGATTTTTTTTTTTTTTTAATTTATTGTTCACAAGAGAGACTTAGAAATGTCAAATATGGCTAGATCGGTAAGGGAGGAAAAGTGTTGATGTAACACTATTTACATTTCTCTAGACTGAAAGGGGAATCAAGGCATTACGAAGTATTTGTCTTAGCTGATTAGATTACATATAATATTCTCTGTTGCTTTATAAACATTTGTTTTAATCTGTGTGAGATTTTGTGAACTAGCCCATGGTTATAAACTGAATTTTAACATTATGTAAATCATGCCTCTGGATGCAGAATGCAGAGAATTCTGTAGTGTACCAATGTATTTATTTATATTAAACTTTATTATTTATTCATATGTTTATTTTTAGATTTCTGACTTGTTCCTGATGCAAAAAATACATGTTTATATTCTTCCATTGCAAATACTATGGAAAGTAAATTAATATTTAGCATCAGCCTGAGTTGATGAGGTGAATTCTACAGAAAAGGAAGGGGAAACTTCCTTTAATAAACTTTAAGGCCAAGAATACATTTTATGTTATTTCCCCTACTTCATAATTGTGGAAAACTAAAGCAACTACAGTCTTACAGTTAAAAGAGCTGGTGCTTCTGGACAAATTATAAAGAGAGGCATTTCCTTCGGAGAACTTTCCTCCCATCATTACTTTCTACTGTACATGTGTGAATGAATAGTTATGTAATGAATATTTCCTTATTTTCAAAAACATTTTAAGGTAATGAAGGTATTAAAATTCCTTCAATGAAACATATTGCATGACATGGGAGTAGCTTATGTCCAGCCTCAAATGAAGATAAAAGCAAGGTGGAAGACTAAATAGGCAATATATCCGTCTTTCCACAAGCCTTCTGAAGTGAGCGAGTGTGTTACTGTGTAGGTGTACTTTTCCCAAGTACAGCCTGCACACAGCAAAGTGCCTGACTGTAAGCATACCATGTGAAGGCCTCTCCTAAAGGGAACACACTGTGGAACCTGTCCCCAGGTCAGGAACGTCCCCGGACCATGAACAGAACAGTGCCGACATCTTAGGCTCCCTTTTCAGTTACCGAGTCCTGCCTCTTCCAAATGGTCGCCATCTGGGCTTCCAACACCACTGAGGACTCTGGACCGCCTGGGACCATATGTGGCTGGAATCAGACAGCCTGTGTGCTCTTGGGTCCAAACTCCATTGCTCAATACTGTTTGTGAGCTTCCGTGTTTGCATAGCTGTGGTTGATTCATCCTTGATCCGCTGCTGTGTTAAGCCACTGCGGGAGTCTATCGTAAGTCATCCATTCTGTCTCGGTGGCGCCTGAGCAGCTTTCAGCTTGGGGCTATGGCATCATTTTACTTTTACACTTAGCAGTGGCTCTAAAAACCAGAAAGACCAACCAAAACCGGCTTTCAAAACAGGCAAATAATTTGCTACGCTGAACACTCCACAAGCTTTCTTTCTTATGCTTTGTTTCCAGTTCTGATTTATCAGGAATCTGCAGATTTGGGGGTGTCTAACCATGTCATAGGTTACGCTCAATCTATTTTTCTTCAAACAGAAGTGCTTTGATTT